>ML256616.1:0-19090 GCA_005239495.1 Nicotiana undulata | reverse complement strand
AGTTTCATTTAACCCCTGCCCCCTTTCATTTTAACAAGTTTTCTGAACAAATAGAGAGAAGGAAAGGAGAGTTCTTGAGAAAGTAAGTGATTCTTCCATCAAAGTGAATTTCAAGGTCTCTTAGGCCTGGCAATTCGAGTAATCCCTTTCTTCCCCATTCTAGCAGGTAAGGGTTCCCAGCCCCTTTTCTTTCTTTTCATTAATTTTCTGATTTTAAACAAAGGAATGGTTGGCCTGGAATGAATCTTAGAAATACTAGCTAAGACCTTGCATGCATGTTTAAAAAAATGGTGCTAATCTAGTAAGAGGGAGTGGGTTGGGGAAAACTTCACAAAGATAGGGTTGGAAATCTAATGGGTTCACATAGTGCTTGACAAAATGCTTGAGAGAGTCCGAATTGCATGCATGACTTCAAATTCTGAGTTGAATATGTCTAATTGTGAACTAGATTGACGGTACTAGTCGGTTCGGTGGTTGTGGGTTAAAGTTGAAAAGGGAAACTCGACTCCAGGTATGTATGGCTAACTTTAATCTTTGTAAAATCACTTGTGGTGTTCGAGCATACGGTACGTGTATTGTTATAAATATGTGCAACTGGTTGTCCGAATTATGTTGATGTGTGAAGTGTAATACTTGTCTGTCTTTATTTGACCACCACACTACCACGTTATGAAAAATGTTGCTAAAAGGATAATGAATCCAAGAGTATGAATGTATATGCTAAAGGCTGTGTAAAGAAGCTGTATTCTTAGTGCTGAAATTTACTGTGATTGAACTTTGATTTGTCATCGTTGGTGTGATTGTAATTGTCAGGTGGGATCGGGTTGCGCGCTGCAACAGGGGATATAAGGGTGATATGTGAGAAGTGATAAGGGTGTGATTGAAATTGTCAGGTGGGATCGGGTTGCGCGCCGCAACAATTGTCAGGTGGGATGGGGTTGCACGCCGCAACAGGAGAAACAAGGGTGAGATGTGAGGAGGGACAAGGATGTAATTGAAATTGTGATTTTGATGAAGTGAAAAATTGTGGAACTTCCATTGTATGTCTTTCTATGTCTTGTGCAGTAATTGTGAGACTCTCTGTATGTCTCTTGCCTGCGCATTATTGAGTCTACTTTGAGTAAAGTTTTTTCATGCATACCAGTACAATTCAAATGTACTGACGCCCTTTTTGCCGGGGGTGCTACATTCTTGTGATGATTGTAGGTGGTTCTATAGCAGGAACTCCAGCACACCGACAGTAGTGCCTCCCCCCTCGTCCTATCAGCGGTTGTGGTGAGCCCCTCTTCTCTCGGGGCCCAGTGTGGCTCATGCCATCTTTCCTCCCGGATTCTTACTTTGGTACTTGTGTAAGGTATAGCCGGAGCCTTGTTACCGGCAAGTATTGTATAACTCCCTTGTACTCTTAGAGGCTCCGTAGACACAATGTGGGTAATGTACATATGTATTTTGGGTAAGTAACGGTACGGTTCGGAATCGTTATCCACGTTGGTAAATGTTGTATGTATTTTGTAATCATTTGGTATAATATGTTGGTAATGATAAAAAGTAAAAATGAATCCAAGTTGTAAGTTTATGCTTAAGCCTAAATGTTTATTTCACATGAATAATGTATACTGAAATCATGGGGTAACGCGTGGGATAGGAAAGGCAATTCCAGGTCCGCTTGACCGGGGTCCTCCGGTTGAGTGCCGGTCGTGTCCCTCAGTTTTGGGGCGTGGCAGACCTAGGGAAGGCATGTGATTGAAATCAGAGCAGCCCGATCTCAAGGGTCTCTAATACTCAAAGATCGAGCTCGAATGAGTTAAATTAAAGTTCGAGCTCAACTTCTGCATGAACACTAAAAGGCAAAACTTTGAAGACATTAAATGAGAAAACCCTTTACATTCCAAAAATATATTTACAAAGGTGCATTTACAAAACTCCCACTCGGAGCCCATATACAAAAAAAGGAAGAAGTAAAACGAACAAAAATGGCCTAGTCTTCATCCTCGCTACTCCTCGATCCACTTGACGAGCCCTCGTCCGAAGTGGTCGGAGCTACCGACTCCTCTTCCAAGGCCTTCGCTTCTTCGATCTCGGCAGAGAGATAGAAACCTTTGGCGTGCACTTCCTCAAAGGCCTGCCTCTGAGCCTCTAATCGAGCATGTGCAAGGGCGCGAGCAAGTTTTAGCTCAGCCTCTTCAGATATCTCCTTGGCTCGAGCATTCGCTGCAGCCGCATGTTCCCGATATGTGAATATGAGTGCATTGGCTTTAGACTTGGCTTTGGATAACATGGAAGCCTACTCAGCATGAAGCGCCTTAAATTAGTGAGCCTCCTCTTTATCACCTTGAAGAAGACTCTAAGTCAATCCAGCTCCTCCCGAAGAGTATCCCTCTCTGAGGCTATGTTATCCTTGTGCCGCCTCAGCTCAAAGAGCTCGGCATCTTTGGCCGCAATCTCTTTCCGAAGTTGCCCTGCTAGGGCATCCCTTCGCTCAATCTGCAAATGCCGAGTCAAGGTAATAAACACCAAGTTATTAAAACAAAAGGAAAACTCATGGATACCAAACTACCTTCTCGATGAAGTTGGCCCCCTCTTGGAGCGCCTTCTATGAGCTTGCCCAAAGGTCAATCAATTCCTCTTCCTTTCGGGCTTATGAAGTCTTCAACTCATTCAACTCAGTCTTGTAACTTGGAGAAAACCTGGTCGTATAGCATCGTGACCTACAACACAAAGGAAAAAAGTTAGAAAAACCGAAAATAAGAACTTGAAGCATAAATATTATTTGAAGAAAGTACCCGTTTTTGGAGTTTCAAAGCCTCCTCGAGAGAAATTTGGGTATCAAGATCGGTGTCCTCTTCGACACCGACAAAACAGTCTGCGAATAAATCATTCTCTTCTTCGGATGCCCCCACCTTGAGAGTTCCCTTGTTTTAGGCATCCTGTATTTGCCTCTAAGAGAATGACGGACCTGGTGGAAAACCATCTATGTCATCAACCTCGATCGGGGCCTTCTCTTTCCCTCGAGGAATCTCGGAGCTGGGCCCCCGGGCTTCGCCAATAAAAAGATCATCAGTACAAGATGTATAATGTTCGATGATCGGCTCAGGGACTCCCGTCAAACCCTCTTCGAAGGTCTCCTCAATTCGAGGTGGGATCGCATCGGTCACCTCTGGCTCAGCAGCCCTCTGCTCAATAGTCTTCGAAGCATGAAAGCATCGTCTTGCCCTAAGTACGAAAGGGAAATCATCATCATCTTCGTCTTCAGCACAAAGGCTCTCAGCGGCTACCGAAGTTAAGGTCGTTCCATCGGTTTTAGGCTTCAGAGTTGTGGCTCTCTTTGGTTTTGGGCCCCCGCCGGCGCCTTTTTCTTTCTCTTTTTATCTTTAGCAGGTTTTTTGGTATCCTCTTCATCAGGAGGATGAAGTCTCATTGAAACGGCTTCCCCGAGGCCTGCACAAGCATAAAATGTCACACATACAACCAGAAGAGATTCTAAGAGTTTAAGAGTTTAACCCATCCCGAAAGGTCCTTGACCACATCGGGGAACCACACGGTGGCTACGCAACCAGAAGAGAATCAATTCAAAAAAGAAAGGAATTAGTTCAAAAGGGGAAAATAGGACATTCAGATGATACAACATGCTCGGTGTAACGACACTTACGTCTCATATTCCGTTCCTTATGGAATGGCATCTTCTCGGCAGGGATCAGGTCCAAAGTCCTAACTCGAACGAAGCGGCTCATCCACCCCCGATCTTTATCTTCGTCTATGCTGGCAAAAAATGCTTTGGTAGATCAACGCTGCAGTTTGACTAGGCCTCATTTATCTTTGCCCGAAAACTCTTCATGTTCTCGAGCAAAGAGGGGCAGCTGTGAATACCCAATTTTTGCCCCGCGTGGAAATTACTCCTAAACATAATCAAAAAATAACTTTTAATGAATTTTAGGAACTTTTCTTTATTTAGTTGCATTTCATGCATGTTTAATATTTTAAAATCATATAATAATCATAAAAATTGTCACATTTTTTCATTTCATGTAATCTTAGGTTTAATTCGCATTTATAGAAATTAATTACCCTTTAATTTATAGATTAATATATAAAAGTCACAAAAAATATACATTAGCTTAATCATTTAGTTTATTTAATTAGTTAATATGTTAATTAGGTCTTTTTGATAAAAGAAATTTAATTAGTAGTAAGATGACTATTTTTGAAAGATAAAATTTGCCCTTGTTTCAAATTGGCTTAATTTCAGGGCCCAAAATCCCAGGCCCAACCAAATTTCCCACATTCCAACCCTAATCCCCTCATCTATATAATCGAGACCTAATCATATAAAAAAAAAAAAAAATCTAGACCCCTCCTCCTCTTAAAGATTGGACGCCGGCAAACCACAAAAGAAAAACCAGCGTCCCTCCTCCATCATCCCCCTTCCCTCTCTCTCTCTCTCTGAACTCTAGAGATAAGACCACAACCTTACAACCACCAAGCATCTGCCGTTATATCCTTCATCTCCCAGCCGCGCCGGCTGCAAACCCCCTAACTCACTGCCGCTGCCGCCACCCTTCCGCCTCAGCCCAACTCCAGCCAAAAACCACCCAAAAAAAAACCCGTTCGCAATCCCAGATGCAAATCAGTCCAAATACGACCCGAAAACAGTCCCCTTTTCCCATAGGACAGTCGTTTTCTTATGTCGAGTTTAACATCGAGGTCGCTTGTGTAGTTTTGCGATCGAGTCGGCAAGGTCAGTGGAGTTTTCCGTTCGAGTTCCGGCGAAGGTCCTTTGTTTCCTTATAAATTTTTGGATGTCCCTCTCATTCAAACAATATAATTGGGGTACAACTTTGCACGGAGATATTATTATCCAATCACCATCTTTGGCTCTGTTTTTTGAGGTTTTTCTTTCTGACTTTGTCTCTGATTTTTCATTACTAGTCAACATGTGCCTTATTGGATTTTCTCTATGTTATATTTTTGAGCTTATGTTTATTGACTTTACATGGTCTTCTATTGAGCTTAGTCTCAAAGGGACGTTTAACTAAGCATATGTAATCTTTGTGATTACTCCAATTATTTCCTGTAACGTTTTTATTCTTAACTTGTTGTCTGTTGTGTCAGTGTTTGTTTTACTTGGTTTCCTTTACTTGAATAATTTGTCTGTTTCTCTACTCAATTATGCCTTTTGATAAGAGTTAACAAGATAAGTTTTGGTTGTTTTGATTACATCTTTTGGCAGTAATTTGTAAAGCTCTTGAATCCAATCACCTATACGTTAGTAAATTTAATTTAGGCAAAGAATTTGAGTTGCAGTCTTGATTTAAGTGACTTTAATAGTGGCAACAGTTGTTCCACAATCCAATATCCATGATTCATTGCTCTACAATAATCTCCAATCAGCTTTAGGAAAATAATTTATGAATATCGTAGCTTGCTGTAAGCGTGAATGATAATAATCGTGATCATGGGTACGGATCCCGTGGCATGGCCACGACACGTAACTCCTCATTTCGAGTGTGCATTTCATTTGACCCAACCCTAACTTCAAACCATAATGAAATCACACGTAGCAATCACGGGCGCATTTCATGTGACGTGATTGTGATGTGTTTAAAAACAACAAGTGCACGTCGTCGTGACCTATCCTAAGATAAATCCATAAATATCCGAATTGGCTTATATACATAGCCCGTAAGTTTAAGAAAATACCTCTTTTAGATAAAAATCCCAAAACATAGGGAATAATTAAGTATCGCCTCAAATAGACCTTTTGATCGTCATGACATAGTCATGATATATAATCTACACTCGGGTGTGGCAACTCGTGTCCCCGACTCTAACTCCGAACAATAACAAAATTGCACGTTATAACCGCGGGTGTATTTCATGTGACGCGATTTGCAACGTGTCCAAAATCAAACAAGTGCACGCCATCGTGACTTATTTCAAGATAAATCCATAAACACTAAAAACGGTTAAAAGTTAAAAAGCTAAGCGCACAATAGGTTAAAACACGTAAACAATCAGATAATTTAGGCCAAATAATAATAGTTAAGCGGCCTTTCTAGAACCACGGAACTCCAGAATGCCTAACACCTTCTTCCGGGTTAACAGAATTCCTTACTCGGATTTCTGGTCGCAGACAAATCCAAACAGAGTCAAAATTTCTCGGTTTGGGATTTTCAAAACAAAACGGTGTCCCGGAGTATCGTCAAAAATCCGGGTGGCGACTCTGAAACAATAAAAAATCCAAAATTCGAATAATGTCACTTAAAGTGGAAAAACTCCCTTATTACCCTTTCATTAATCCGAGGGATAAAAAAGGAGGTGTGACAGCTACACGTTGTGGGCAGGGTCCTAAAATGACACTAAAGCTTCGACGATATCCAACCTCGGCTTGATTTTTAGAAGGCCAGTGAGTCCGCCCAAAGCTTTTACGGCATACTTTCTACTAACTTCCCCCACGTCGCTCCATCACATATGAAGTCCCACGAGAATTTCCTCGACAACCCTAAAGGGAGTGTTTTCAACTGTATTCATCCTGCACATTTTTTTGAATGTTTTGATTAAAAAAAACAAAGTCATACAAGGTTTTGACTTAATGCGAAAAAGTGTCATTTTTGCAAAAGTTTTGTAATTAAAAAAAATAAATGGACCGTCTTTGCGAATACGGCCCCTCAATACTTCCGGTAGGAAGCTTTTAGGGCTATGCTCGCTAATTGGGCCAAAAATTTTCGAAAAGTCTATAAGTGACTATTTTTGCAAAAGCAGCCTTCCGGCGTCCCGTTGGGACAATTGCCTATTTAAGACAAGAACAACATCACCTAATTTTGCGACCGTATTTTCTATCTTGGTTTTGAAAATAAGGATGGACCCGATAAGGGTTGCCTACGTATCTCACATCCGGTGAGAATCAAACAATGCGTAACCTGTTGACCTTCCCAGACACCAGCATAACCTGGTGATCTTTTTTCCTGACAACAGCATAACCTGTTGATCATTCTCTTGACATCGGCATAACCCAGTGATCTCCTTTTCCCAGGCAACAGCATAACCTGTTGACCTTTCCAGACACCGGCATAACCTGGTGATCTTTTTTCCTGACAACAGCATAACCTGTTGACCTTTCCAGACACCGGCATAACCTGGTGATCTTTTCCTGACAACGACATAACCCGTTGATCACTTCTTGACACTAGCATAACCCAGTGATCTCTTTTTCAGGCAACAAGATAATCTGTTGACCCTCCCAGACACCAGCATAACCTGGTGACCTTTTTTCCTGACAACAGCATAACATGTTGATCATTCTCTTGACACCGGCATAACCTAGTGATCTCTTTTCCCGGTGACAGCAAAACCTGATGACCTTTCCAGACACCAGCATAACCTGGTGATCTCTTTCTCGACAGCGGCATAACCTGTTGATCCTCCTCCCAGACACCGGCGTAACCCGGTGATCTTTTCTTGACGACAGCATAACTTGTCGATCTTTTCCAACATAGGGTCTCCAATCCCTAGTTGATTTTCCTTTTTAAGCATAGGGTATCCGCTCCCTAGTCTATAATAACTCTGGGTGCACTTTTCCCGGCTTTTCACCGCTTTCAATAATGAAGTAGTATAGATTTTCTTACAATAACTCACGAAATGTTTCCTAGTGAAAACTGGGGAAGAAAATTTCGTTCGTTTGCTTTTTGATTTTGCAGATTGCATTTTTAGCACAATGGGTTCGAGACGACCAAAAGAAGATGCCTCAATTCAAAATATAGAAAAGAAGGAAAGAGAAGACCAAACCCAAGGTGCAGAAGTGGAAATTATGTAGACTACTCAAGACATATCGAAGTCACAAGCTATGCATGCCCTTTCTTGATCCGAAAAGCTGAAGGAGATTGAACCAGCACATACAACTAACAAGCATCAAGATTCAGATCAAAGTCTGTATAAAGAAGCAGCCAAGACTCAAGCTCAAGCTTCAGAAGACCCGTAGATAGGAATCTTGTAACTCGTAGATGATAGGCTTAGTTAGTCTTTTTCATTTGATTTTGATGTAATAGCAGGACCATGAACCGGAGCCTCGAACGGAACCTCGCTTCACTCTCGAACTCATCACTCCAAAACGTCCAGAACTACTCTGACCTGATTCATTTATAGCCAAGGATATGTAGGCAACCTCCTTATCAAGGTTCGGTCAAAACGTTTTAAAAATGCTTCCAAATGGAGTACCAAATGGGCAAAAATTGCTCGTGGTTGCTCACTTTATCTTTGCCCGAAAACTCTTCATGTTCTCGAGCAAAGAGAGGCAGCTGTGAACACCCAATTTTTTTCCCGCATGGAAATTACTCCTAAACATAATCTAAAAATAACTTTTAATGAATTTTAGGAACTTTTCTTTATTTAGTTGCATTTCATGCATGTTTAATATTTTAAAATCATAGAAAAATCATAAAAAATTGTCACATTTTTTCATTTCATGTAATCTTAGGTTTAATTCGCATTTTTAGAAATTGATTACCCTTTAATTGATATATTAAAATATAAAAGTCACAAAAAATATACATTAGCTTAATCATTTATTTATTTAATTAGTTAAAATATTAATTAGGTCGTTTTGATAAAAGAAATTTAATTAATAGTAAGATGACTATTTTTGAAAGATAAAATTTGCCCTTGTTTCAAATTGGCTTAATTTCAGGGCCCAAATCCCACACCCAACCAAATTTCCCACATTCCAAACCTAATCCCCTCATCTATACAATAGAGACCTAATCATATACAAAAAAAAAAAAAATATTAAAATCAAGACCCCTCCTCCTCTTAAAGATTGGACGCCGGCAAACCACAAAAGAAAAACCAGCGTCCCTCCTCCATCATCCCCTTCCCTCTCTCTCTCTGAACTCTAGAGATACGACCACAACCTTACAACCACCAAGCATCTGCTGTTATATCCTTCATCTCCCAGCCACAGCCACGCCGTCCGCACACCCCTAACTCACTGCCGCTGCCGCCACCCTTCTGCCTCAGCCTAACTCCATCCAAACACCACCCAAAAAAAAAAAACCTCTGCAATCCCAGCTGCAAATCAGTCCAAAGACGACCCGAAAACAGTCCCCTTTTCCCATAGAACAGTCATTTTCTTATGTCGAGTTTAACATCGAGGTCGCTTGTGTAGTTTTGCGATCGAGTCGGCAATGTCAGTGGAATTTTCCGTTCGAGTTCCGGCGAAGGTCCTTTGTTTCCTTATAAATTTTTGGATGTCCCTCTCATTCAAACAATATAATTGATGTACAACTTTGCACGGAGATATTATTATCCAGTCACCATCTATTGCTCTGTTTTTTGAGGTTTTTCTCTCTCACTTTGTCTCTGATTTTTCATTACCAGTCAACATGTGCCTTATTGGATTTTGTCTATGTTATATTTTTGAGCTGATGTTTATTGATTTTACATGGTCTTCTATTGAGCTTAGTCTCAAAGGGACATTTAAGTGAGCAAATGTAATCTTTGTGATTACTCCAATTATTTCCTGTAGCGCTTTTTATTCTTAACTTGTTGTCTGTTGTGTCCGTGTTTGTGTTACTTGGTTTCCTTTACTTGAATACTTTGTCTGTTTGTCTACTCAATTATGTCTTTTGATAAGAGTTAATAAGATAAGTTTTGGTTGTTTTGATTACATCTTTTGGCAGCAATTTGTAAAGCTCTTGAATCCAATCACCTATACTTTAGTAAATTTAATTTAGGCAAAAAATTTGAGTTGCAGTCTTGATTTAAGTAACTTTAAAAGTTGCAACAGTTGTTCTACAATCCAATATCCATGATTCATTGCTCTACAATTATCTCCAATCAGCTTTAGGAAAATAATTTATAAATATCGTAGCTTGCTCTAAGCGTGAATAATAATAATCGTGATCATGGGTACGGTTCCCGTGGCATGGTCACGATACGTAACTCCTTATTTAGGGTGTGCATTTCATGTGACCCGACCCTAACTTCAAACCATAATAAAATCACACGTAGCAATCACGAGCGCATTTCATGTGACGTGATTGTGATGTGTTTAAAAATAACAAGTGCACGCTGTCGTGACCTATCCTAAGATAAATCCATAAATATCTGAATTGTCTTATATACATAGCCCGTAAGTTTAAGAAAATACCTCTTTTAGATAAAAATCCCAAAACTTAGGGAATAATTAAGTATCGCCTCAAGTAGACCTTTTGACCGTCATGACATAGTCATGATATATAATCTACACTCGGGTGTGGAAACTCGTGTCCTCGACTCTAACTCCGAACTATAATAAAATCGCACGTTGAAATCGCGGGTGTATTTCATGTGACGCGATTTGCAACGTGTCCAAAAACAAACAAGTGCACGCCATCGTGACTTATTTCAAGATAATAAACACTAAAAATGGTTAAAAGTTAAAAATCTAAGCGCACAATAGGTTAAAACACGTAAACAATAAAAAAATTTAGGCCAAATAATAATAGTTAAGCGGCCGTGCTAGAACCACGGAACTCGGTATTGCCTAACACCTTCTTCCGGGTTAACAGAATTCCTTACTCGGATTTTTGGTCGCAGACAAATCCAAACAGAGTCAAAATTTCTCGGTTTGGGATTTTCAAAACAAAACGGTGTCCCGGAGCATCATCAAAAATCCGGGTGGCGACTCTGAAACAATAAAAAATCCCAAATCCGAATAATGTCACTTAAAGTGAAAAAACTCCCTTATTACCCTTTCATTAATCCGGGGGGTAAAAAAGGAGGTGTGACAGCTACACGTTGTGGGCAGGGTCCTAAAATGACACTAAAGCTTCGACGATATCCAACCTCGGCTTGATTTTTAGAAGGCCGGTGAGTCCGCCCAAAGCTTTTACGACATAATTTCTACTAACTTCCCCCAGGTCACTCCACCACATATAGAGTCCCACGGGAATTTCCTCGACAGCCCTAAAGGGAGTGCTTTCAATTGTATTCATCCTGCACATTTTTTTGAATGTTTTGATTAAAAAAACCAAAGTCATACAAGGTTTTGACTGAATGCGAAAAAGTGTCATTTTTGCAAAAGTTTTGTAATTAAAAAAAATAAATGGACCATCTTTGCGAATACGGCCCCTCAATACTTCGGGTAGGAAGCATTTAGGGCTATGCTCGCTAATTGGGCCAAAAAATTTCGAAAAGACTATAAGTGACTATTTTTGCAAAAGAAGCCTTCCGACGTCCCGTTGGGACAATTGGCTATTTTAGGCAAGAACAACATCACCTAATTTTGCGACAGTATTTTCTATCTTGGTTTTGAAAATAAGGATGGACCCGATAAGGGTTGCCTACGTATCTCACATCCGGTGAGAATCAAACAATGCGTAACCTGTTGACCTCTCCTGACACCGGCATAACCTGTTGACCTCTCCTGACACCGGCATAACCTGTTGACCTCTCCTGACAACGGCATAACCTGGTGATATTTTCCTGACAACAGCATAACCTGTTGATCATTCTCTTGACACCGGCATAACCCAGTGATCTCCTTTTCCCCAGGCAATAGCATAACCTGCTGACTTTTCCAGACACCGGCATAACCTGGTGATCTTTTCCTGACAACAGCATAACCCATTGATCGCTTCTTGACACTGGCATTACTAAGTGATCTTTTTTTCAGGCAACAACATAACCTGTTGACCCTCCCAGACACTAGCATAACCTGGTGATCTTTTTTCCTTACAACAGCATAACCTGTTGATCATTCTCTTGACACCGGCATAACCCGGTGATCTCTTTTCCCGGCAAAAACATAACATGTTGACCTTTCCAGACACCAGCATAACCTGGTGATCTCTTTCTCGACAGCGGAATAACCCGTTGATCCTCCCCCCAGACACCGGCATAACCCGGTGATTTTTTCTTGACGACAGCATAACTTGTCAATCTTTTCCAACATAGGGTCTCCAATCCCTAGTTGATTTTACTTTTTAGGCATAGGGTATCAACTCCCTAGTCTATAATAACTCCGGGTGCACTGTTCCCGGCTTTTTACCGCTTTTAATAATGAAGTAGTATAGATTTCCTTACAATAACTCACGAAATTTTTCCTAGTGAAAACTGGGGCAGAAAATTTTGTTCGTTTGCGTTTTGATTT
The DNA here is from genome assembly GCA_005239495.1 of Nicotiana undulata. Lineage (NCBI taxonomy): Eukaryota > Viridiplantae > Streptophyta > Magnoliopsida > Solanales > Solanaceae > Nicotiana > Nicotiana undulata. Next base: position 6,966 of record ML256616.1, on the reverse strand, counting down.
TGCAGATTGCATTTTTAGGACAATGGATTCGAGACAACCAAAAGAAGATGCATCAATTCAATATCTGCATACATTCTGAAAAACACCTAGACATCATGCTTTAGGGTTTTAATTAACAATACTACCCTCAATCTGTGTATGAGACATGTTTTTTATGTGCAATGTGTGAGGAGATATATGTGATCCCTTTCCTGTTTTCCATGCTCCCTATCTCTGGTTAACAATGTAGTTGATGAACCCCTTTAATGTCCTAACGCACCTTTAAAAATCGTTAGGTGGCGACTCTAAAAAACACAAACCCCTTTCCCGAAAGAAAAGAGTTGTCTTAACCAAAAGTGTCATAAACATGAGTTGAGGGGATCGAAGGTGTACATCTAGCCAGAGCATAGCTACTGCTAGGACTCCGCGAGCTGGGGAATCTATTCGAGGGAATCAAGGATGCTGAGTCTGGGGAAGGTCCTTCTGGGACCAAGTAGATAGGAATTTACTTTTTCACTTAATTGATGTAATAAGGCCAATGGCCATTAGTGATTTCATTTCTTGCTTATTTTGTGTCGCTTTGGATTCGTCTATTTTACATTAATGAAATGAGGCATTTCGCATTTTAATTTCTCAAAATCAACTTGTCGCTAGGCCTACCTCGGGCACAAAGAGGTTCTCAAATTAGGACGCGCTTTGCATTCTCGCACTATGTGTTAAAATACTACAAATACCTTTCATAATCCTCACTAACTTGGTTACTTTTATTTTCTTTCTTTTATTATTCCCCTCCCCAAAGGTTAGTTCGTGCACTCTGGCATCATCATCTTATCGCGCAAGATCCAAGGGCCTTCCACCTACTCCTCTTCCTAGTCCTCCTAAAGGAATGAACAAAGGCAAGTGTAAGATGGAAGAATCCAGCAATGCCAAGAAGGAGAACATGGTAGAACGGATAGAGGCCACTGATGGACAGAGTATTCATGTCCTAAACGAGAACATGTCACCACTTGAACAGAAATTGCTGAAATTTCAAGAAGAACTTGATCAACATTACTATTACTTGTCTTGATGAACCAATGACTGTGACATGCAACGTGACAATGCAACAAACAGATATTGGTTCAAAGGAAGATGATATACCAGACGAGATTGTTAGAACAGACCTAAGTCCAACCTGGACGAGACTGAAGTTATCAACCTGGGAGATTCGGAAAACGTCAAGGAAACACGGATCAACATTCATTTGTCACCGTCAGAAAAGAAAGAATACACAGAGTTTCTGAAGAAGTATGAGGATATATTCGTTTGGTCATACGATGACATGACTGGTCTGAGTACATCAATTGCTGCTCATAAATTACCGACTAATCCAATGTGCCCACCGGTGAAACAAAATCTCAGAAAGTTCAAGCCTGATATGAGTTTGAAAATCAAGGAAGAAATCACCAAGCAGATCAATGCTAAGGTTCTCAAGGTAGTCGAGTATCCGACATGGTTAGCTAACATCGTGCCAGTGCCAAAGAAAGATGGGAAGGTTATAGTCTGTGTCGACTACCGGGATCTCAACTGGGTCAGTCCAAAAGATGACTTCGCCTTGCCAAACATACACATCCTGATTGACAATTGTGCTAATCATGAGCTACAATCATTCGTAGATTGCTTCGTTGGTTATCATCAGATCTGGATGGATGAAGAAGATGTTTAGAAAATGGCTTTCATTACACCGTGGGGAGTATACTGTTATAAGATGATGTCGTTCGGCCTGAAGAATGCATAGTCCACCTATATGAGGGCTATGACCACTATATTTCACGATATGATACACAAGGAGATTGAGGTATATGTGGATGATGTTATTATCAAATCCAAGAAATCCACTGATAACATAGCATACTTGAGGAAGTTTTTCAATAGGTTGCGGAAATACAATCTGAAGCTGAATCCCGCGAAGTGTGCATCCGGGGTTTCTGCTGGTAAGCTGCTCGGGTTCATTGTCATTCGTCAAGGGATAGAGCTAGATCCGTCAAAGGTCAAAGCCATTCAAGAATTACCACTGCCGAGGAACAAAAAGGATGTGATGAGTTTCTTGGGACGGCTTAATTGCATCAGCCGGTTCATAGCACAATCTACAGTTATATGTGAGTCGATTTTCAAGATGCTGAAGAAAGATGCCGCAACTAAATGGACTGAGGATTGTCAAAAAGCCTTCAACAGTATTAAGGAATACTTGTCAACACCACCAGTCCTAGTACCACCTGAGCCAGGTAGACCGTTACTACTCTACCTTATAGTGTTAGATGGAGCTTTCGGCTGCGTTCTGGGGCAGCACGATAAAACAGGAAGGAAGGAGAAAGCTATTTATTATCTCAACAAGAAGTTCACTGTGTACAAGGCTCGATATTCTCTATTGGAACGCACTTGTTGCGCTTTGACTTGGGTATCTCAGAAGCTGAGGCATTACTTTGTGCCTACACCACATATCTCATATCGAGGATGGATCCCTTAAAATACATCTTTCAGAAGCCCATGCCCACTGGCAAGCTGGCCAAGTGGCAAATCCTGCTGAGTGAGTTCGACATTGTCTATGTGACTCAGAAAGCAGTCAAGGGATAGGCACTGGCAGACCATCTTTCTGAGAACCCCGTAGACGGAGAATACGAACCCCTAAAAACGTATTTTCCTGATGAAGAGGTATCATTCATAGGAGAAGACATTGCAGAATTCTATGATGGTTGGAGGATGTTCTTCGATGGAGGAGCGAACTTCAAAGGAGTTGGCATTGGAGGAGTCCTAATATCGGAAACCGGTCAGCATTATTCGGTGTCTGCCAAACTCAGATTCCCCTGCACCAACAATATGGCAGAGTATGAAGCCTGTATCTTAGGACTCAACATGGCCATTCACATGAACGTTTAGGAGCTGTTAGTGATTGGTGACTCGGATTCGCTGATACATCAGGTACAAGGAGAATGGGGAACCAAGAATTCCAAGATACTGCTGTATCTGCACCACATACAGGAATTGAGAAAGAGGTTCACGAAGATAGAATTTCGGCATATCCCCAGAATCCAGAATGAGTTCGTCGATGCATTGGCTACTTTGTCCTAAATGATCCAACATCCAGACAAGAATTGCATTGATCCTTTTCCAGTGAAGATCCATAATCAGCCGGCTTACTGTGCCCATGTCGACGAAGAATCAGACGGAAGGCCTTGGTTTCATGATATCAAGGAGTATTTGGCAAAAAGAGATTACCCAGAGCTTGCGAATCCCACTCAGAAACTCACACTTCAAAGATTATCCAACAATTTCTTTCACAACGGAGGAATCCTGTATAGGAGGACTCCCGATTTGGGATTATTAAGGTCTGTCGACGATAAAGAAGCATCAAAACTACTAGAGGCAATTCATGCTGGGACCTGCGGTCCACATATGAACGGTTTTGTTCTGGCAGAGAAGATACTCTGGGCTGGTTACTTTTGGATGACTATGGAAACGGACTGCATCCAGTATGCCGAAAATGCCACCGCTGTCCGGTACACGCAAATATGATAAAGGTACCCCCCGAACAAGCTTAATGCGGAAAGCTTACCCTAGCCATTTGCCGCCTGGGGCATGGATGTTATTGGACCAATCGATCCTTCCACCTCCAACAGACACAAGTTCTGTCACGACCCAATTTCTAATGCGGGTCGCGATGGCGCCCAATAGCGGGGTTAGTGTAACGACCCGGTTCGTCGTTACGTAAAACCTTCATCATAATTGTTGCTATTGACTTACTATAGATTGGTTATTCTGTTATTAATGTGTTAGAGTTGATAGGCTTGGAATCAGAATGGTTAAATGAGATTTCAGACACTTAGTCCTTAAGAATAGCCTTAAAATGGAAAAAGTCAACTAAGAGTTGACTTATTGGTAAACGACCTCATAATGCAGATTTTATGGCTCGGATAGCTTCGTTAGGTGATTTGGGACTTAGGAGTGTGTTTAGAATAATTTTGTGATGTCCGATGTAGAATTAAGCTTGAATTGGTGAAAGTTAGTTTTTAGCGATTCCGGTCGGCAGTGGAAAATAGGCTATCGGGGTCAAAATGGAATTCCGACAGTTGGAACAGGTTCGTAATGTCATTTTGTACTTGTTTGCAAAATTTCAGGTCAATCGGAGTTGATTTGGATAGTTTCGACATCATTGGTGAATTTTAGAAACATCAAAGTTCTTAGGCTTGAATCCGATGTAAATTTGGAGTTTTGATGTTAGTTTTTGTGTTTTGAGAGTGCAAATAAGTTTAAATTATGTTATGGGATATGTTGGTAAGTTTGGTTGGGGTCCCGAGGGGCTCGGGATTGATTTTGGGTGATTAACGGACTCATTTGGACTTAGAACAATTGCTGGTTTTCTGGTTTTTGTGTATAGTGATTTTGTTCACTGCGATCGCGGGTGAAGTGGTGCGATCGCAGAGAGTTAATCATGGACAGGCTCAGATTGTTCTATGCGATCGCAAGAAGGGAGGTGCGATCGCGGAGTAGAAGGGGCTCAATGCAGTGCGATCGCGTGGGTTGAGCTGTGATCGCGTAGAGTTAGCCAGGCGCGTGGGGAGCGGGGTCAGTTGTTCTTCGTGATCGCGTGAGCCGGACTGCGATCGCGTAGGTTGAGGTTCTATTGAATTGCAATTGCATGAGTTTTGTTTCGATCGCGGAGGTTTGGGGGACAGTGCGATCGCAGGGCCAAGGTTGCGATCGCGGAGAGTAAATCATAGGGCAGTTAAATAATAACCCTTCCGTGACTTAAACCCTCTTTTACACCATTGTTGAGCGGAGGAGAGCTTTTTGGGCGATTTTTGGAGGAGAAAATCAGTGGGTATCACATAGGTAAGTAATTTGATTATTAAAACTCATTTATGGGTGATTAAAGACCATAATCTCAGCCTTTAATTCATGAAAAACAGTAGAAAAACAGGATTTTGGGACATGAGATTATGAGACCTTCAAGGGTCTATTTGAGGGGTCAAACGAACTTCGATTTTGGTGTTCTTTATATGTACTGAATCGTGAGAGGATGAAGAACACTTTTCTGTAAAAATTTCTTAGTTTCGGCATGCGGGCTCGGGAGTCGGGTTTTGACCGGTTTCGGATTTTTAAGTTAAATTCGATATTTTTCAGTTGGAAATTATTCCTTAAACATATGTTGATGATAAAAATTTGAACTTGGTAGATGTGGAGCCTTCGGAGGTTGATTCGAGAGGCAAGCGTGTTGCGGAATAATTCCGGGCTAGTTTTGAGGTAAGTAATGTCTTTAAATCCTGTCCTGAGGGTATGAAACCCCGGACTATGCACCCTTTCACGGGTTTTGAGATAAAAAGGTGGAAACTTTGGAACATATTTCCTATTTAGGCGACTATTGAGTTGCGAATCGATGTTTAAGCCTTTGCTTAAATATTATTTATATATTATGATATATTTTTGGCTGTAAGCCATGTTTGGGGCCTAGTGCCGATCTGTTTATCCCTTGGGGGGATGTGTGAGTTTTGACTTGGTTCAGTAGCTTTCTTGGGGCACGTGGTGTCTAGTGAGGGTATTCAGGTTGACCCGAAGAAGATTGAGGCGGTTCAGAGTTGGCCTAGACCGTCCTCAGCTACAAAGATTCGAAGTTTTCTTGGTCTGGAGGGTTACTACCGTCGCTTTGTGGAAGGATTTTCTTTTATTGCTTCACCTCTGACCAAATTGACACAGAAGGGTGTTCTATTCAGATGGTCTGATGAATGTGAGGAGAGCTTCCAGAAGCTCAAGTCAGCATTGACCACAACTCCGGTATTAGTGTTGCCTACTGGTTCGGGTTCTTATACGGTTTATTGTGATGCTTCTAGAGTTGGCTTGGGAGCGGTATTAATGCAGGACGGTAGGGTGATTGCCTACGCGTCTAGACAGTTGAAAGTGCACAAGAAGAATTACCCAGTACATGATCTTGAGTTAGCTGCCATTGTCCATGCCTTGAAATTTTGGCGACATTATCTGTATGGAGTACAGTGTGAGATTTACACCGATCATTGTAGGTTGCAGTATCTGTTGAGGCAGAAGGACTTGAATTTGCGGCAGAGGAGATGGTTGGAGCTTCTCAAGGACTATGACTTGACTATTTTGTATCATCCGGGCAAGGCCAATGTGGTGGCCGAAGCCTTGAGTCGCAGAGCCGAGAGTTTGGGAAGTCTAGCTTATCTTTCAGTAGCAGAGCGACCTTTAGCCCTTGATGTTCAGGCTTTAGCGGGTCAGTTAGTGAGATTGGATTTTTCAGATCCTCCATGAGTGGTAGCTAGCAAGGCTTCTCGGCCTTCTTTATTTGATCAGATTAAGGCACGACAGTATGATGACCGACACCTATTGGTTCTTCAGGATAGAGTTCGTCGGGGTGATGCTAGAGATGTGACTATTGGTGATGATGAAGTTATGAGGATGCAGGTTCGTATTTGCGTGCCCAATGTGGATGGTATTCGAGAGTTGATATTAGCAGAGGTTCACAGTTTGCGGTATTCTATACATCCGGGTGCCGCGAAGATGTATCAGGATCTGAAACAGCATTATTGGTGGAGGCGGATGAAGAGAGATATTGTTGAGTATGTAGCACGGTGTCTCAACTGCCAGCTGGTCAAGTATGAGCACCAGAGACCAAGTGGGTTGCTTCAAAGGTTAGATATTCCAGAGTGGAAATGGGAGAGGATCACTAGGGACTTTGTAGGTTGGCTTCCACGAACGTCGAGGGGTCTTGATGTTATTTGGGTCATTGTGGATAGATTAACCAAGTCCGCGCATTTCATTCCTGTCAGTACTACTTATACTTCAGAGCGGTTAGCTGGTATCTACATTAAGGATATTGTCCGGTTGCATGGAGTTCTTGTTTCTATTATCTCTAACAGAGGTACTCAGTTCACATCTCAGTTTTGGAGAGCCATACAGAAAGGTATAGGTACTGATGTAGAGTTGAGCACTGCATTT
>MDKH01211735.1:0-51769 GCA_005239495.1 Nicotiana undulata | reverse complement strand
GGGGGAGAATGTAACGACCCGACCGGTCGTTTTGAGATCCAGCGCGTCGTTCAGTAGTTGGTAATCATGAACAGCTTCATTTCGGGTATTCTGACTTGTGGGTATTGTCAGAGTTAAAATTCAGGGGGGTTCAGGGTTAAATTGAAAGGAAAATTCTCATTTCAGAAGCCTTAAGTTGAGGAAATTGAGTAAGACTGGAATTTTGAGTAAACTATGATGACCCAAAAGGTCATCTTATGTAAATTTAATTATGACTGTGTTCCGAGGCCCCAAAAGCCTCCATTAATCTCACCTCGTTGTGCTTGCGCAGCCCGGGCGCGTAGCCGGGAAGCCTTTATGTGAAAAAAACTTGATTAAGAGTTAAATTTGTGATAATTAATTGAATAAAGTTGACTTTGGTCAATATTTTTGGTAAACGGACCCGGATCCGTGATCCGACGGTTCCGGAAAGTCCGTAGGAAAACATGGGACATGGGCACATGCCCGGAATCGAATTCCGAGGACCCAAGTCCGAGAAATGAATTTTTGAAGAAAATTATTTTATGAAAATATTAAAGGCTTATGAAAATGAACCTTGATGTGAAACCTGTGCTGCTAGGCCCGTATTATGATTTCGGAGCCCGGAACAGGTTCAATATGTGTTATATAAGTTATCTGTGAAATTTGGTAAGAAACAGACTTGATTTCTTACCAAATTTCACAGATAATTCAAATAACACCTATTGAACCTGTTCCGGGATCCGAAACCATAATACGGGCCCGGCAGCACAGGTTTCACATCAAGGTTCATTTTCATAAGCCTTTGATATTTTCATAAAACAATTTTCTTTAAAAACTCATTTCTCGGACTTGGGTCCTCGGAATTCGATTCCGGGCATACGCCCAAGTCCTATATTTTCCTACGGACCTTTCGAGACCGTCAGATCACGGATCCGGGTCCGTTTACCAAAAATGTTGACCAAAGTCAACTTTATTCAATTAATTATCATAAATTCAACTCTTAATCAAGTTTTCACATAAAGGCTTTCCGGCTACGTCCCAGGATGCGCACGCACATCGAGGTGAGATTAACGGAGGATTTCGAGGCCTCGCAACACAGTCACAATTAGATTTACATAAGATGACCCCTTTTGGGTCATCACACCTTTTTTCTCTTAGGCCAAGTCCATCATATCTTTTAAAATATTCTCTAAGTCTACTTCTACAGTTTGAATAAAAAAGCCAGTTCAGAGCTATTTTAATCTTTTCAATTTCAATATTTAAAATTCTCATACCATCACCCACAATTAAATGGTAAATATGACAAAAACATCTAACATGAAAAATGTTACTAAATGCAGGATTTAGCGTAGTGGTAAGAAAGTCTATGACATTTGTATTATTAGTAGCATTATACATTGAAACCTATATTATTTTATCACTAATGCAAAAATATCTGCAGATATCCATAATTATGCTAGCAATGTCCTGTGTGACGTGAATTAATTATTCAATAAGCAGTTATGCTCTTTTGCATTATCCATTCTTCATCAATCCAATGACGGGTAACAGTAAGGTAATCGCAGTCATTGCCACTTCTACCAATATCAATTGTAATAGCAACACGGCAATTTATATGAGTAAATAAATAACACAAATATTATTCGTATTCATGCTTATATTTATAAATATCGCTCTTTACGGTGGATCGAGGAAAACCTTTATAAGTAGGATTAAAACTTTTTCTAATATAATGCACAAATGAAGGATTGGAAGGAAAACTATAGGGTAAGCACATACCCATTATCATTTTGTCAATTCTTCCCGATCTTTTTTTGGATCATAATATAAAATACAACCGGTAACAATGTTAATTCCCAGTTGAAATTGATTTGAACCTGTACTAGGGTCAGCCTGACTAGGACTAGGAATACTTCTCCCCTCGGCCAATTCTTTCAGACGTTCATATATTTTATTCTATATCTAGGGTGTATTTCTTTATGTGTCTAGCCCAATTCCCCATCCCCCTCATCTGCGATCCAAAAACATATTTAAAAGCTAACTCAGTACCACAAGTTTTTTACTTAGCCATATTTTATAGAACTAGTTGTGTAAAAGGCCAAACGGGAGATGTTTCCGTCCGTTTTGTAGGTTGTCTAGAAAAAGTAGGGGCAGTAACATGAGTATCAGATTGGTCATCGTTTTGATTAGCAGGGTTATCACTAGCTGGGTTAACATCAGGAGCAGGACTAATGGGTGTATCATCATGCGGTTGAGTTTCATCAAGATCAATTTTCTTATCATCATTTTCATCAATAGTATTATAATTATAAGAATAAGGAGCATTCACTAATTCATGGTCTAATTGTTCACCAGGTGAAATATTATGATAAAATTGACTATCGCTAAATTGTACTATTATCGGTATTAAGAATAGCATATGTAGGATGGATAACGGTTTTGGTTCGGGGAGCCGGGACAGGAGATGAGGAACAACAGTACCACTAGATTTGCCACTCTTGTATTTTCCCTTATTCTTATTTTTGTAAAAATAATTTTTTAAGGAAGCCGTATTAATAAATCAAGTAATAGAAATAAATAAAACAAAGAAAAACTATAATATTAAGACTTAAGAGTTGGAACGAGTTTACCTAATTGACAAAAAACTTGTTGAAAATTGATTATTGTTGAACACTTGTCACGACCCAAATTCCCAACCTTAGGGGTCATGATGGAGCGTAACACCACACTTGCTAGGCAAGCCAATGTTAGAATTCGGTTAGATATTTTCCTTTGATTAATTACTTAAACACAATAAAATAAATTTAACGTAACCTTAATCTAATGATTTCCAATGAATAACTCCAATTATAAAATAATAAACAAATAAATAAACTGAGCCACAAACTAATAATATAAATAACTCTAAGACTACCCCAGGGTCTGGTGTCACAATTCACGAACTACTAAAGAATACTACAAATAATAGGCTGAAAGAAATAATATAACTGTTTTGAGAAAATATAAAACAGTCTCTAGGAACTAAGAGAAGACTCTCGGGATCTGCGAACGCCGGCATATATACCTCGTGTCTCCGGATAAGGGATAGCTGCTACTAAAATCCCTACTGCTGGCCGGCACCTGAATCTGCACAAAAGAGTGCAGAGTGTAGTATCAATACAACTGACCCCATGTACTGAGTAAGTGTCGACCCTAACCTCGACGAAGTAGTGACGAGGCTAAGGCGGGGCAATTATAACTTAACTTGTGATAGTATATATTTATAATAACGCAATAAAACAATTCTACACAAACAAGAAAAATATAAACTGAATCAATATATATATATATATATATATATATATATATATATATATTTATTTATTTATTTCCCCTGTCCATCCTTATCACAGTCATATATATATTTATCTATATAAAAACTTTCACAATTCAGGCCAAGCCTTTCATAATACTTGTGTCTCAACAGTCATAAACAATAAACGGTAGTTCTCACAAACTTCATAAATAATATCTTAAAATGAACGAACAGGAATATACATATATTTACATCCCGTAAAACCATGTCAACCCACTCAGTCTTTATGTACCACAATGAAACCAAGGAGAACAACTAATACTTTCCCAAACACGATTGCAACAAGACTTACAACAATATAATAAGATAAGTAATTATAGAAGACAACAATGAACATGAAACAATTAAAAACATAAAGCAATTAGATTGGAAACGGGAAAGAGATCATGTAAGTGGACCATTTGGTGATGCACAGATACTCGTCACCTCACCTATACACCACACACATGCATTTACACATAACAATTAAGTTGGGGATTCCTATTCCCTCAAGTCAAGGTTAAACCAAGCACTTACCTCAACTTCGCAGGCCACTCACTGCTCAATTATAGGTTTTCTTTTTGAATTAACCTCCAATACACTCGAATCTAATCATAATTAACTTAATATCATTAATTAATGCTAAAGGAACTAACTTTATTGAAAATTATAATTTTTCCTAAGTTTTCTAAAAAAAGTGAAAACTCGACCCCGGGCCCGCTTGGTCCAAACGCGGGGTTCAGACCGAATTAGGTTTACCCACTCACCCCGAGCCCGAATATATAATTTGTTTAGAAATTCGACCACAATTCGAGGTAAATATTTGATTTTTACAAATTTCATAATTCTACCCTAAGTCCCAAACCCTCAATTTTTACTATGAAAATTCTTAGTTTTTTATTTTAAAGTAATGAAAAATAGTGGGTAGTTGAAAGAATGAAGTTTAGAATTGATTACCAACAACTTGAGGATGAACTTTGATGAAGAAAATCGTCCTTAGGGCTGTGTAGTTCGAAAACTTTGATGAAAAAGGGTACTGTCCGTTTTTTACAGTGTTTAAATATAGCTGGGAAGGCCTTCATCGCGTTCGCGTAGGGTCCAGGCCCAATGACCTACGAGTTCGCACTAGTTGGGCTGCGTTCGCGGAGTTTTAGCTCCCAGGCCTTCGCGATCGTGTGCAAAGGGCCGCGTCCGCATAGAGGAAGACCAGGCCCCTCTCCCCCAGGCCCATTACCCTATGCGTTCGCGGGGCCCAAACCGCGTTTGCATAGAGCAAAATAGCGACCCCCAGTTTTTACACTACGCGTTCGCGAGGGGTAGGGTGCGGACGAGAGGCACAAGGGTGCTGTGCACTAGCAACAACAAAAACAACAGAGGATTTCAAGTGTAAAACATCCCGTGGCCTATCCGGAACTCACCCGAGCCCTCGGGGCTCTAAACAAAACATGCGCGCAAGTCTAAAAATATCATACGGACTTGCTCGGCGATCAAATCATGAAAATAACATGTAAAACTATGAATTAAACCTCAAAACTCACCATTTTTCTCAAGTACACTTAAAGTTCATTATTTCTCAACCGGACGTCCAAATCACGTCAAATAAATTCCGTTTTTCACCAAATTTCACAGTTAATATTTAAATACTATAACAAATCTGTACCGGGCTCCGAAACCAAAATACGGACTGATACCAATGGTTTCAAACATTAATTCTTTTCTTTATCTCATAAATATTTCAGCAAATTAATTTCTTTCAAAAATTGATTTCTAAGGCTTGGGACCTCAGAATTCATTTCCGGGCATACGCCCAAGTCCCATATTTTACTACGGACCTCCCGGGATCGTCGAAACATAGATCCGGGCCCGTTTACTCAAAATGTTGACCAAAGTCAACTATAATCAAATTTTAACTCTAGAAATTACTATTTCTCATATTTTCACATAAAAGCTTTCCGGTTTCAAGCCCGGACTGCACACGCAAATCGAGGTATTCAAAAATTATCTTTTATGGCTATTAAGCCTAGAACGGAGTCTAAATTTATAAAATGACCCCCTGGGTTATCACAATCTCCACCTCTAAAACAAACATTCGTCCTCGAACGGACATAGAAAATTACCTGAATTGGCGAATAAGTGTGGATATCTACTGTGCATGTCCAAATCGGACTCCCAAGTAGCTGCCTCAACGGGCTGGCCTCTCCACTGCACTCGAGCTGATGGATAACTCTTAGACCTCAACTGACGAGCCTGTCGGTCTAAAATGGCTACCGGCTTCTCCTCATAAGTCAAGTCTTTGTCCAATTAGACAGAGCTGAATCTAAAACGTGGGACGGGTCACCAAGATATTTCCGGAGCATAGACACGTGGAATACCGGATGAATTGAGGATAACCCTGTAGGCAACACAAGTCTATAAGCTACCTTCCCCACTCTATCAAGAATCTTAAACGACCCGATATACCTAGGGAGCTCAACTTACCCTTCTTTCCAAACCTCATAACACCCTTCATGGGCGACACACGAATCAATACTCTCTCTTCAACCATGAATTCCACATCACGAACCTTACGACTGACATAACTCTTTTTCCTAGACTGAGCTGCACAAAGTCTCTCCTGAATAATCTTGACCTTATCTAAGGCCTCCTGAACTAAGTTTGTACCCAGAAACTGAGCCTCTCCCGGCTCAAACAATCCGACTGGCGATCTACACCGTCTACCATATAATGCCTCATAAGGAGCCATCTGAATGCTCGACTGATAACTATTATTATAAGCAAACTCCGCTAACGGCAAGAACTGATCCCATGAACCTCCAAAGTCAATAACACAAGCGCGGAGCATATCCTCCAAAATATGAATTGTACGCTCGGACTACCCGTGGGTCTGAGGGTGAAATGCTATGCTCAAATCCACTCGGGTACCCAACTCACGCTGAACTGACCTCCAAAAGTGCAAAGTAAACTACGTACCTCGGTCAGAAATGATAGACACGGGTACACCATGATGGCGAACAATCTCCCGAATATATAACCCAACCAACCGCTCCGAAGTATAAGTACTCGCCATAAGAATGAAATGTGCTGATTTAGTCAGCCTATCCACAATAACCCAAACTGCATCGAATTTCCTTTTGAGTCCGTGTGATTCCAACAACGAAGTCCATAGTGATACACTCCCACTTCCACTCAGGAATCTCTATCTGCTGGAGCAAACCACCAGGTCTCTGATGCTCGTACTTCACCTACTGACAATTTAAGCAACGAGCCACATAAGCAACAATGTCCTTTTACATCCTTCTCCACCAATAATGCTGCCTCAAATCCTGATACATTTTGGCTGCACCTGGGTGAATCGAATACTTAGCACTGTGAGCTTCCTCAAGAATCAACTCTCGAAGGCCATCAACATTAAGCACACATATACGACCCTGCATCGTAAAACACCGTCATCTCCAACTATAACCTGCTTGGCACCACCGCGCCGAACTGTGTCCCTAAGAACCATAAATGGCGGGTCATCATCCTGCCGCTCCCGGATACACTCAATTAGTGAAGACCGAGCGACTGTACAAGTTAGAACACTCCTGGGCAAAATATCCAACCTCACGAACTGATTAGCTAATGTCTGAATGTCTGAAGCTAATGGTCTCTCACTGACTGGAATATACGCAAGGCTGCCCATACTCGCCGCCTTCCTACTCAATGCATCAGCCACCACGTTGGCCTTCCCTGGATGATATAATATGGTGACATCATTATTCTTCAGTAACACTAACCATCTCCGCTGCCTCAAATTTAGATCTTTCTTATTGAATAAGTACTGGAGACTGCGATGGTCAGTAAAAACCTCACACGACATTCCATAAAGATAATGCCTCCAAATTTTCAATGCATGAACAATGGCTGCCAACTCTAAGTCATGAAAATGATAATTCTTCTCATGGACTTTCAGCTGCCGAGACGCATATCCAATCACCCTACTATCCTGCATCAATACTACTCCAAGTCCAACTCGGGAAGCATCACAATACACCGTGAAAGAACCCGAACCTGATGGTAACACCAACACGGTGCTGAAGTCAAGGCTATCTTGAGCTTCTGAAAGCTCGCCTCGCACTCGTCTGACCATTTAAATGGGGTACCTTTCTGAGTTAATTTAGTCATCGGGGCTGCTATGGATGAAAACTCCTCCACACAACGACGGTAGTAACCCGCCAAACCCAAGAAACTCCTAATCTCCGTAGCTGTAGTAGGTCTAGGCAAGTTCTTGACTGCCCCAATCTTCTTAGGATCAACCTGAATACCCTCATCTGATACGATATGGCCCAAGAAGGCTATTGAATCTAACAAGAACTCACATTTTGAAAACGTGGCATACAATTGATTATCTCTCAAAGTCTGGAGGGCTATACAGAGTTGCTGCTCATGCTCTTCCCGACTGTGGGAGTATATTAGAATATCATTAATGAACATGATCACGAAAGAGTCCAGATGGGGCTTGAAAGCCCGATTCATCAAATCCATAAAGGCTGCTGGAGCATTAGTCAGCCCAAAAGACATAACCAAAAATTCATAGTGCCCATACCTCGTTCGAAAGGCTGTCCTAGAAACATCGGACACCCTAATCTTCAGCTGATGATAGCCCGACCTCAAATCAATTTCTGAAAATACCTTAGCACCCTGAAGCTGATCAAATAAGTCATCAATCCTCAACAACGGATACTTATTCTTGATAGTAACTTTATTCAGCTGCCGGTAATCTATACACATCCTCATCGTCCCATCTTTCTTCTTTACAAACAAAACCGGTGCACCCCAAGGCGAGACACTAGGTCTGATGAAACCCTTATCTATCAAGTCTTGCAACTGTTATTTCAACTCTTTCAATTCTGGTGAAGCCATCCGATATGGAGGAATAGAAATGGGCTGAGTGCCCGGAGCCACATCAATACAAAAATCAATATCCCTGTCAGGTGGCATTCCCGACAGGTCTACAGGAAATACCTCGGGAAACTCACGAATAATAGGAACTGACTCTATAGAAGAAACCTCGGCATTGGAGTCACGAATATGAGCCAAAAGCCAAACACCCTTTCTCTACCATGCGACGAGCCTTGGCATATGAAATCACCCGGCTGGGAGAATGACAAGAAGTCCCTTTCCATTCTAATCGAGGCAACCCCGACAAAGCTAAGGTAATTGTCTTGGCGTGACAGTCCAAGATGGCATAATAGGGAGACAACCAATCCATGCCCAATATAACATCAAAATCGACCATGTCTATAAGTAAAAGATCCACACTAGTTTCAAGACCTTTAATGACTACTACGCACGAACGATACACACGATCTACCACAATAGCATCCCCCACCGGTGTAGACACATAAACAAGAACTCTCAAGGAATCACGGGGAATATTCAAATATGAGGCAAAATAGGATGAAACATAAGAATAAGTAGACCCCGGATCAAACAAAACTAAAGCAGCTCTATCACAAACTGAGATGATACCTGTAATAACAGTGTCGGAGGACTTCGCCTCTAGCCTGGCTGGAAATGCATATAGTCGGGGCTGGGCCCCGCCACCCTGAACCACATCTCTGGGAGGACCTCAACCTCTAGCAGGCTGGCATCCACTCCTAGCTACTTGACCTCCACCTCTAACATTCTAGCCTCTATCTCTAACTACTTGGACCCTACCCCTTGCTGGCTGGGAAGGTGGTACTGGAGCTGGTGCCAAAACTATGGCACGAGAACCCTGATGTTGAAACTGATTACCTACATATTTCGGACAAGTCCTCCGAACATGCCCAAATTCACCACACTCGATACATCCCTCCTGATAAGTTTGCTGACCGGAACGAACCGACTGACCACGATGAAAACTCTGCAGAGGAGGTGCTCTAATAGGAGCTGAAGGAGCACTGTAGACTATCTGTGCAGGAGAAGGTAGATAAGAACCACAACCACCCGAAGTACTAGACGAAGCCTGTAGTGCCGAATGAAATGGCCTGGAAGAATGGCCTCGGCTAAATGAAGTCCCGCCTCCATATGAGGAACCACTGAAACCACCGGAATGGCGAGGTCTCTTGTCAAACCCCTGACCTCGCATCCCGAGAACTGACTCAACCCTCCTAGCCACATTAGCTGCATCCTGAAAAGAAATCTCAGTACCTGTCTCCTTGGCCATCTGCAACCTGATGGGCTGAGCCAGGCCCTCAATAAACCGTCTGACCCTCTCTCTATCTGTGGGAAACAAGAGAATAACATGTCAAGGCCAAATCCACGAAACGAGTCTCATACTGGGTCACGGTCATGCTGCCTTGCTGAAGTCGCTCAAACTAACGATGCTTATCCTCTCGAGTAGTAACAGGAAAAAAATTCTCCATAAAGAGATGAGAGAACTGATCCCAAGTCAAGGAAGGCGACCCAACTGGCCTAGTCAACAAGAAATCCCTCAGTAATTTCTTGGCGGAACCAGTCATCTGAAAAGCAGCAAAATCGACCCCATTGGTCTCCAAAATACCCATATTACGCAATACCTCATGACAACTATCCAGATATTCCTGAGGGTCCTCTGAAGTGGCACCACTGAAGTGAACAGGGAAAAGCTTGATAAACCTGTCCAGTCTCCACAAAGCATCTGAAGACATGGGTACCCCGTTAACGGGCGGCAATGCTGCAACTGGTTGAATTACCCCAACTGGATTGGCTACTAGGGTCTGAACCTAAGGAGTAGTCTGAACCAGAGTATGGGTAGCAGGAGTCTGGACCCCTCCTCCAGCCTGAGATACGGCTGTTGCAAGAGGGAATGTGCTAGTCTTGTCCACACTCTCCATAAGGCCCACTAAACGGACCAAAGCGTCCTGAAGAACCGGGGTAGCAATAAACCCCTCTGGGACTTGAGCTGGTCCTGTTGGAACGGTCTGAGCTGGAACCCCCTCATTAATCTCGATCTTAGGTTCCACAGCTAGGGCTGCTGCTTGAGGAATGGTTTAAGTCCTGCCCCTGCCTCGGCCTCTGGCGCGACATCAACCTCTGCCCCTAGTAGGAGTTGCTGCTGCTGGAGGACCAGAATGTTGGTCAGCGGAAGAGGAAGCACGTGTTCACTCCATCTACGAGAGAATAGAAGCATCCAATCAGTATTTGAGATAACAAGAGTCACATGATAGAATAAAAATAAAATGGAGTTTGTTTCCTAACTCAAGATCCTCTGAGAGATAAGTACAGACGTCTACGTACCGATCCTTCAGACTCTATCAAGCTTGTTCGTGAATTGTGAGACCTAAGTAACCTAGTGGTCTGATACCAACTTGTTACGACCCAAATTCCTAACTTAGGGATCGTGATGGCGCCTAACACCACTCTTGCTAGGAAAGCCAATGTTAGAATTTGGTTAGCTATTTTCCTTTGATTATTTACTTAAACACAATAAAATAAATTTACCGTAAACTTAATCTAATGATTTCCAATGAATAATCCAATTATACAATAATAAACAAATAAATAAACTGAGCCACGAACTAATTATATAAATAACTAAGACTACCCTAGAGTCTGGTGTCACAATTCACGAACTACTAATGAATACTACAAATAATGGGCTGAAAGAAATAATATAACTATTTTGAGAAAATATAAAACAGTCTCTATTAACTAAGAGAAGACTCTCGGGATCTGCAAACGCCGACAGATATACCTCGTGTCTCCAGATAATGGATAGCTGCTACTTAAATCCCTACTGTTGGCCGGTACCTAGATCTGCACAAAAGAGTGCAGAGTGCAGTATCAGTACAACCGACCCCATGTACTGAGTAAGTGCCAAGCCTAACCTCGACGAAGTAGTGACGAGGCTAAGGCAGGGCAATTATAACTTAACCTGTGATAGTATATATTTATAATAACACAATAAAACAATTCTACACAAACAAGAAAAATATAAACTGAAACAATAAATAAAATAACTCAGTCGCCTATTCTAGGCCTCAGCTGTCACAAAAATCACAAAGATTTCCAAACTTCCAAACTTTAATTTAATATAACCAATTGTGCAGGATATGAGAAAACAGTAGGACAAAACAATAAATTTCCAAACCTTTGTATTTAAAATCAGTAAAACATAAACATTCTGCCTTATCACTGTCATATATTTATAATTTCCCTATCCACCCTTATCACAGTCATATATATATTTCCATGTCCGCCCTTATCACAGTCATATATATATTTTCCATGTCCACCCTTATCATAGTTATATATATGTATATATATATATATATATATATATATATATATATATATATATATATATATATATATATATATATCCCCTTTCCACCCTTATCACAGTCATATATATATATATTTATTTCCCCTGTCCACCCTTATCACAATCATATATATTTACATATATCAAAACCTTCACAATTCAGGCCAAGCCTTTCACAATACTTGTGTCTCAACAGTCATAAACAATAAACAGTATTTCTCACAAACTTCATAAATAATATCTCAAAATGAACCAACAGGAATATACATATATTTACATCTCGTAAAATCATGTCAACCCACTCAGTCTTTATTTACCACAATGAAACCAAGGAGAACAACTAATACTTTTCCAAACACGATTGCAACAAGACTTAGAACAATATAACAAGCCAAGTAATTATAGAAGACAACAATGAACATGAAACAATTAAAAACATGAAGCAATTGGATTGGAAACGGGGAAGGGATCATGTAAGTGGACCATACCACACACATGCATTTTCACATAACAATTAAGTTGGGGATTCCTATTCCCTCAAGTCAAGGTTAAACCAAGCACTTACCTCAACATCGCAGGCCACTCACTCCTCACTTATAGCTTTTCCTTTTGAATTCACCTCCAATACACTCGAATCTAATCATAATTAACTTAATATCATTAATTAATGCTAAATGAACTAACATTATTGAAAATTATAATTTTTCCTAAATTTTCTAAAAAAAAGTGAAAACCCGACCCCGGGCCCGCTTGTTCAAAACTCGGGGTTCGGACGGAATTATGTGTACGCACTCACCCCCGAGCCCGAATATAAAATTTATTTCGAAATCCGACCTCATTTCGAGGTAAAGATTCATTTTTTTACAAAATTCCCTAATTCAACCCAAACCATCAATTTTTACCATGAAAATTCTTAGTTTTTGATTTAAAAGTGATGAAAAACATTGGGTAATTGAAAGAATGAAGTTTAAAATTTATTACCAACAACTTGGGGATGAACTTTGATGAAGAAAATCGTCCTTAGGGCTGTGTAGTTTTAAACATTTGATGAAAAAGGGTTATGTCCGTTTTTACAGTGTTTAAATATAGCTGGGCAGGCCTTCATCGCATTCGCGTGGGCCTGCCCGCAATCGCGTAGGGTCTACGCCCAATGGCCTATGCGTTCGTGGAGTTTTAGCTTCCAGACCTTCGCGTTCGCGTGCCAAGGGCCGCGTCCGCATAGAGGAAGACCAGGTCCCCCTCGCCCAGGCCCATTACCCTATGCGTTCGCGGGGCCTAGACCGCGTTCGCATAGAACAAAATAGCGACCCCCAGTTTTACACTACGCGTTCGCGAGGGGTAGGGTGCAAACGCGATGCACAAAGGTGCTGTGCACCAGCAACAACAAAAACAACAGAGGATTTCAAGTGTAAAACATCTCGTGGCCTATCCGAAACTCACCCGAGCCCTCGGGGCTCTAAACAAAACATGCGCGCAAGTGTAAAAACATCATACGGACTTGCTCGTGTGATCAAATCATGAAAATAACATGTAAAACTATGAATTAAACCTCAAAACTCATCATTTTGCTCAAGAACACTTAAAGTTTATTATTTCTCAACCGGACGTCCAAATCACGTCAAATAAACTCCGTTTTTCAACAAATTTCACATTTAACATTTTATACTATAAAAATTTGTACCGGGCTCCGGAACTAAAATACGGCCCGATACCAATGGTTTCAAACATTAATTCTTTTCTTTATTTTATTAGTATTTCAGCAAAATAATTTCTTCCAAAAACTAATTTTTAAGGCTTGGGACCTCGGTATTCATTTCCGAGCATATCCCCAAAGTCCCATATTTTACTGTGGACCTCCCGGGATCGTCGGAACACAAATCCGGATCCTTTTACTCAAAATGTTGACCAAAGTCAACTATAATCAAATTTTAACTCCAGAAATTACTATTTCTCATATTTTCACATAAAAGCTTTCCGGTTTTACGCCCGGACTGTGCACGCAAATCGAGATATTAAAAATTTATCTTTTTATGGCTATTACGCCTAGAACGGAGTCTAAATTCATAAAATGACCCCTTGGGTCATCACAAGACTTGAATACTTTAATTAACCAACTTCACAATTGTTTTACAAATTGTAACAATAGTAGCAAGTATGGAACAAAATTAGAGAGAGACTGTGATACATTAATATTATTTTTAAGAAAAAATAAAAGAATGAGGGGGTATTTATAGTATAAAATAGGGGTATTTGGGTTAAAACAAAGTTGGGAGGGGGGGAGGTAAATGGATTTTTTCTAAATAGCCAACGACTATTTTTGACAGCCCAACAACTTTTTTTTAAATTTTCCAAAGGGCTCTTTTTTTTATTTAAACATTTACCGTTGGGACCGTTTGGCCCGCCAAGGGACCGGTCGGTCCCGGTCCCTTGGCGAGCCAAACAATCCTGGCTCGTTTGGCCTGTTTGAACCGCGCTCCCGGTCCTAGACCGCACCACTTGCCACCCTTAGTATATATACATACATATAAAATATTTAACCTATCAATGCGGTATAATTTTCCAGCGAAGGGATGTAAATTTACTCCCCTTGCCAATGAGTGGCTCCGCCACTTCTCAAGGCTGCCCAACAATTTTTTATGAAAATCATGTGTCAAATTCCATAATTAGCATTGTTAACATTCAACATTCTTTTAACTATTATTGCATATATACTAGTAATTGAGAAAATTGTGAGGGTGAATATTATTTGATATTATTTAAAAATAAATATTCAAAATTTACATCTTTATTATTTTACAAAAATTGGAATGGAGGGAGTATTATTATTCCTGTTGAGTACTTCCACTCCATGAATCTAGCTATAACGTAATTTCAAAACTGGAGACTCCCAGGGTTGACTTGAGTAGTGTATACGGGTAAAATCGAGCCCATGGTGCACCCCGGTCTTCGGCAGGAAAAGACAGTCTCGAGGAAATGACAAGGGGTTGATATCAAGGCGAAAGCCTCGTCGATTCGGAATTCGGGGGCATGTCTCCTGCCCCCAATAATCTCGGGGTCATAGTCTCGGGTTTGTCTTAACCTCGAATGACTTTGAGGAACATTATCAGACAATCAAGAATAGTCAACATAAGGCCAAAATATCCGCGACTGGACGGATATCATGGCGGGGATCTTGGAACGTATCGATAAGGAGCCAACAATTATTTAATCAGAAGATTTTTACCTTTTATAGAGTTGTACCTAAAGAAGGACTCCCCTACTATATAAAGGGTGTCTGATACTTCATGTAACTTATTGTAACACGCGTTTCGAAGAGATATATTACTATTTTACATGTTATCGGTTCATTTTATTGTTCTTTAGTGCTGGCCTGGTGAGCCCGGATCGAGGGTGACTATTTCACTAAGACTGGAACTACCCTACTCGTGTGATTTGAATTTATTCTACCTTTGTTTGTTCACCATTAACGTAATCTATCATTTTGTATCGAATTAATCCGTGTATCCTTAAATCCACTTGCAAATTTAATTGTTATCCGATTTTAAGGGTAAACAGTTAGGCGCCTACTTTGGGGCTAAGGATGATAGTGGCTATTTGATACAAACTTCAAAACACACCCTATTTTATACTTGTTCTTTGAATTCCCGGTCAGCTCCTCTGAACGTGGATGCTGAATCCGGCCACCATGGAAAGAACAACAATGTACCGCCCGGTAACGAGGTGCCTCTAGTCGACCTCAATGGAGTTCCAATCGCAGAATCAATCAACACTAGCTCACATGCGTCCATCAATGCAATTTTCCTACTGATCCTGAGAGCATCGTCTACAGGGAAGCCTGATCGGTTGCACGAAACACGTACGTCGGCGAAGATGACGGGATCAACTTGCGGGTGATCTTTGAGATGTTACAAGCTCAACATGAAGCAATAGCCCAGCTCTAGAACCAAAGCCACGCCCCGAGAAGAGTTGAGCCCGAGCCATCCTGGAAGTCATCCGCAGAAATAAGCCGATCACAGAGAGGCCGAATGAAATTGAATCAAGAACCAACCCCGAGATCCTAAAAATGCTCGAGGTACTAATGAAACAAATAGAATCGGGAGAGAAGAAGATTGAAGCCAATGACAAAAATGTGGAAACCTACAACTCTAGGGTCGACCATATCTCGGGAGCACCACCAATATTAAAGGTCCTGGATTCCAAGAAGTTTGTTCAAAAACCTTTTCCTCTAAGATCAACTCCAAAGACGATCCCCAAGAAGTTCTGCATTCCTGAGATTCCTAAGTATATCAGAACAACCAACCCAAATGAGCATGTGACCTCCTACACATTCGTCATCAAAGGAAACGACTTGGAAGATGATGAGATCGAGTCTGTCCTGCTGAAAAAGTTCGGGGAAACTCTATCGAAGGGAGCTATGATATGGTATCACAAATTGCCTCCTAATTCAATTGACTCGTTTGCTCTGCTTGCAGATTCATTTGTAAAAGCACACGCCGGGGCTATCAAGGTCGAGACCAGGAAATCAGACCTTTTCAAAGTGAAACAGAAGGATAATAGGATGCTTAGAGAATTCGTATCTCGATTTCAAATGGAATGGATGGACATGCCTCTGGTCGCGGACGATTGGGCCGTTTAAGCCTTCCCAGGGACTCAATGTCTGAAGCTCAGTGGCTTCATAGCAATTGAAACAAAATTTGGTAGAATATCCGATTGTTACTTGGGCTAAGGTGCATAACCGGTATGAGCTAAAAATTAGGGTTGAAGATGATCAAATTGGGGCCCCTTCCGGGTCTGTTTATCCAGTCGGAGTCGTCGACAGAGTCAAGAGAGACATTGATCGTGAACCAAAATCAAACAGGGATTGGTATCGACCATACAATGGAGACCATAGAGGTAATGGGTATGGGCGAAACCCTATGAGAAGTGAAAGGAGGAGTGATCGAAGTCAAAACAACCGGGGACTCATGAGCGAAAATGGTTTCGGCAGGCCTAACGGTCCTAAGGAAGCGCCAAGGTTATCGGAGTACAACTTTAACATCGTTGCCACCGCCATTGTATCTATCATCGGACGCATCAAAGGCACCAAATGACCTTGACCTCTGCAATCCGATCCAGCCTAAAGGGATCCTAACCTAATGTGTAAATATTGTGAACACGTGATTTTTCACCCACCATATACTCCTACAAATTCAATACAATAAATTAATCTTACAAATCTTATTGAATTTTAGTGATTAATTGTGAATTGTTTGCATTTGCATTGATTATAATTCATCTTTTAAAGTCATTAAAATTGCATCACTATTACCAGAGAATTATGAACTTTTTATTTGTAATTAATTGAATTAAAAATGGATGAATAATGGTTATTTGATGTAATGTAGTTTTTAAGAACTAATTACTAAAATTAATCATTTTTATCCAATAAATCACGAATTTGATTAGGAGTATAAAACTAATCGTTTTATCCTTAATTAATCCTTGAAGCAAGGTCAAAATTAGTTGTTACATTTTTATTTAATTAGGATTAGTATTAACTAAATTAAGGATTTTCATTGAGCTTAAGATGTTTAAAAATCGGACCTGGGCCAAAAGAACCCAGGCCCAAATCTAGTCTCTACAAACACTCACCTGCCCAACCCAAATTCCCCCTCACCCGGCCAGCCCCCCCTCCCCTTTGTCCAAAACGGCCCCGTTTTGTTGAAGATTAATCCCAGTCGTCGATTAAGTTAGATCAAACGGCTGGGAATCCCTAATATTCCTAGTATTTAACTGTTTCAAAACCCCACTCCCTCAAAGACTAAGTCTAATACCCCCTCCCCACTCATCTCTATCCTCTCTCTCTCACCGGCCAGTCCCCACCGTAGTCCCACCCCTCTTTCGCCGTGCTCCGCTGGCCAGAAATCGCCGTCCGGCGGTGGAGCTCCGCCAATCGACTCCAAATTTTCACCAGGCAGTCCTCACGTCCCCCTCAACCACCTCCTACTATCAATTTCACCAAAAACCCATTCAATCTCACCCAATTTCAAATCTGAAAAACCCGAAACCCTAACCTTCTTCTACAAGACGACTCGAAGACTTTTAATGGCTCTAACCTCCACGGGTCGATAGCTCTCAACGAGGGATATTGATTTCTGTGGGTTTGAGTCATTTTTCAAACGCTGCCGAAATCCGGCCAAGGTCCAACAACCTTCGATTTTTCCGGCCAAATCCATTAAACGTGTATTTCTTCCCCTCTTTACTGTTTTCTATGCTCTATTGCAACAAAAACCGTGTTGAAACCATTGATTCATCTGTTTTTTTTGTTGAAGTTTAGTTTTTCTTTTTTTTTAATCTAATTTATTTCTGTCTTTGTTCGTTCTCAAGCCAAAATCCTGAATATTTCTTTGTTGATAACCACTGATCTTGTTACTGTTTTAGGTCTAGTTTTGGTTCTTCTTCAATGTTTTCTTTCATTATCCATGATTTGTCTCCATGATTAATTAAATTTTGAATATATTTGTGATAAGTATGTTCTTAATTAGTAATAAGTTCTTCTTGACAAGCATAATTACCTGCATAATCAGACTTATAACTGTATGCACGATTGCCTGCCGTTTGATTAGATGATAATGAGTATACGGTTGTTAGGATTTACAGTTTCTAAAGCATGGTCGTTAAATGTTTCATAGTTTATTTCAATAATTAGATTAGTTAGTTTAATTACCCTAATTAATTAGAGAAGCAGCGCACGGTCGTGGATTAACTCAAGATTAACCTAGCTAATAACAACTTATAAAAGACAACTTGTTTAACTAGGTTAATAATCTCTTAAACAATTGACTATGTCTTGAAATCTGTCCAAGATAGTTAGTTTAGGGTTAGTTAACTAAAATAAAAATTTTAACCAATCTCTGATTTTTAGTAATTGACTGGACTAAATCAGTTAACTTAATTTAAGAAGTCAAATTGATTGACTAACTTTAATTAATTAACTTAAACATAGGTAATTAGTATGAAACTAACTCTAGGCACTTAACCAATTGGCCTTTAACTAGTTAACTTAACCCTAGTCAAGAATACCCCTAGTTAATTAAAAATGGGCTAACCCTTTTTTTTATCAACTAGAGTTAATAATAACCCAAGTGAGTAAACCTGATAACCCAATGGTATATTCAGGGACTCCAAGGGGTACAATAGGTAATGTAGACCTAAGAAATAATAATTTTAAGGGTAAAAAGGTCTTTCAATAGGTAAGAATGTTCTAGAATAGGGGCAGCTGTCCCAAAGATAAGGTTGACAGCTGCCCTATGTACTATTTTTAGCCTTTTTGGATGGGAATATTCCTAAAGATATCCCATTACCAAATATTCTATAAATAGACCCCCTTCCCTTTAGACTATGAGGATTGGTTTTAGAGACTCCTACACTCTGATTCACATTCTCTCTGCATTCTGAAATTGTTTTCGAAAAAACATTGAATATTAGAAAACAAAACAAAAAAAAATCAGGATAGCTCTTTATTCAAAATGTCCAAAACAAAACAGTAGAAAGAAATCTGGTCTCTCAAGAACTCTTCAAGGTTTTTTTTTTCTGTGGGTTTTCTCAGCTGTTGGTTTTTCTCTGATTTACTTTGGATTTTTTCTGGAATTCATCTGGTTTGGGTTGCATAGCTAGGTTTAGTTTTGGTTGCTGTTTATTGTTGCTGAATTCTTTTCCTTCTCGCTGTTTGTTGTCCATACTTGACCTTTATTTGGTCCAAGTCTTTTGCCGTTTTTAACTTTAAAGGTATGTAACACTGAATTTTAGATAAAGTTATTGGTTCATATTGTGTTTTCTTTAAGATTGTGTGAATCTGAATCTTTTTCTCCTCCATTCTTGATATAAAAACTGAAGTAAGGTTACCATTATTTAAATGTATGTATGTAGCTCCTGAAATCAGCTTGGTTATTTGCCAAATTTCTGTCAATACATTTGGCATGTGGTAGTTAGATGTTAATTTTATATTTGTTTATCATATTAGGGTAATTTGCACTTGGGTAGATGAGTTTGATTCCTTAATAATCAAACTCACCCCATGATGAGTGCATAAATATTAGCATGGTTGGATGAAGTTTACCCTTCAAAAAGGTACAAAGTATGTAGTTAAAAGGGTATTAGAGTTGAGGAATCTGAACCT
Source organism: Nicotiana undulata (assembly GCA_005239495.1). NCBI lineage: Eukaryota > Viridiplantae > Streptophyta > Magnoliopsida > Solanales > Solanaceae > Nicotiana > Nicotiana undulata. The sequence goes on along the minus strand of MDKH01211735.1, from coordinate 32,008 downwards.
TTGAATGGTCAGGTTCATCCTCTAAAATTCCTAAATAATCAAAGTTTCTATATAGTTTAGAATTATGTTAGTAGTAGCACTAGGGTAGATGAATCTGACTTCTTAATAGTCAAATTCACCCCTTGTAGTGCCCAAACAGTAGCTTAGGATGCTGAAAATCATTCTTTTATGGACATAAAGTGGATACTCAAAGGCTCATTAGAGGAAAGAATCTGAATCCTCAATGTGATCAGATTTATTCTCTAAACACGCCTAAATAATCAAAGTCAAAGAATAAGCATGGACTAAAGGTCCAAGGTATAAAAAATGATATTCTGGGGTTGAGTTTGATCCTTTCATGATCATATTCACACCAAACGAGTACATAAATGATTCTGTCCTTGGAACATATAAACACAAGCCTCATAAGGATTGGAATTGACCTTCTCATGGTCAGTTTGGTTTTGATTAATGCATAACATCCAACGAGTTGGGTGTTCTACATATTACAGAGGGAAAGCTTAAACGAGAGGCCTCAAGGGAGCTTCGAATAAGCAAATTAGTTAGAATTTTTATTTCTATTTCGTTCATTCGGAAAATGTATAGCAGCAGTCAAGTTACAATTCCCCTGTATCGATTTGTTAGCTCTCATTGTAAAGTAATTGAAGACTGGAATGTACACTTAATTTCAGTTTTATTCCTGTTCCTAAAAAATTCGAATTTACATTCTATCTATTCTGAAAATGATATTAGGCAAAAGAACGCATGTAAAATCTGTATTGAACACCTCGCTGGATCTTGGAAAAATGGTTATTTCAAAATTCAGTTAAAGTTTCGACATAAATAGAGTCAGTAGGTCATCTTTTAGTCTATTTTGTGCCTTATAAATCTGCGAAAATCAGTGTATTCATATGTGTGAATTTTAATACTTTAGAAACATGAGAATAGGCTGTTTAAAATTGGTAAGAATCACTGTCTCAAAATTAATAGGGCTGCCTGTGGTTTGATCTTTGTTAGAAATCATAAATAATTCTGAAAGAAGCGTGACTTTACCTTGCCAATTCATTTTAGAATTCATGAGTATTCTAGATTCATGTTTAGGCTGTCTAAAAATTGAAAAACTGGAAAAATTTGTTGTGTATGTATGAACGAATATGTATTTTAATTACCATGTTTTCCCTTTTATTCATTAAACTGAAAAGTAAAGATCATTAAGACTTGGCTGAATTTCCTAAACGAGTGGCCTCCCTATAAAGTAGTCGTAATTAGGATTTGCCAAAAGAGTTGAAACAATTTGGGCTAAATATGGCCGTAGCCCGAAATATGCTATCTTTAGATTAATGAAATTCACTTCTAGGAAATCCTCTAGGTAGAACCATACTTTTAGTTTGAAACTTGATAAAGAATAGGATATTATTCCCAAAACTACCATAACTTACACTCGGGGGTACCAACTCGTGCCCCCGACCCTCAACTCCAAACAATAAGTAAAATACGCATTAGCAATTACGGGTGCATTTCATGTGACGTGTTTTCCGTGTGTTAAAAACAACAAGTGCACGCCATCGTGACTTGTCTAAGATAAATCCATAAACGTCCTAATTGATCCTAAAACTAAAATGCTCCTTCAAATAGAAAACACGTAAAGAATGATCGAATATTGCCTCAAATAGACACTATAAAACCGTCATGACCATTAGTTTTGACTACGTAATCTACACTCGGGTTCGACAACTCATGTCTCCGTCTTCAAATTTCAAATCACAATAAAATCACGTGTTGCAATTACGGGTGCATTTCATGTGGCATAATTGTAACATGTCCAAAGCATAACGAGTGCACGTTCTCGTGACTTGTTTTCAAGATAAATCCATACTTATTAAAAGCGGCAAAATTTCAAATAGTTTAAATATGTTATAGGCTAAAACATATAAATAATCGGATAATTTAGGCCAAATAATAATAGTTAAGCGACCGTGCTAGAACCACGGAACTCAGAAATGCCTAACACCTTCTCCCGGGTTAACAAAATTCCTTACTCAGGTTTCTGGTCGCAGACAAATCAAAACAGTGTCAAATCTTCTTCGGTTTGGGATTTTCAAAACAAAACGGTGTCCCGGAGCATCGTCAAAAATCCGGGTGGCGACTCTGAAACTAATAAAAATCCCAAATTCGAATAATGTCACTTAACGTGGAAAAACTCCCTTATTACCCTTCATTAATCCGGAGGTAGTGAAAAAGGAGGTGTGACAGCTCTGGCGACTCCGCTAGGGAACGAACCCAGAATCTCTGGTTCAGGGTTCAAGAATTCGAGCTTATATAACTGTTATGTTTTGGCTTTCATTATCTGATTTTACGTGTTTAAACCTGATGTGCTAAATGCAGCATTTACCGCGTTGATATTATTTGAATTGCATATAAACTGTGCCGAAACCCTCCTTCTCTCTGAGTCTTCTAAATCATTTGGGAAGTGTGTACTTTTTGCGACTTTTTTTCTGTTAGAGTAATCCAAATTTTAGAACGAGGTACGGAGAAGTTGCAAAGCCGGTAAAGCTTCTGTATTCTCGGTACGCTACCCCGACCTTGGCTCGGGCTGTCCGCTCGGATAAGCCTTGTCTAGAACAAAACCCCAGGGTATAAACCTAGTATGACATAGCCTCTTGCCGGACCCCTAGTAGGAACGTTTATTTGCATCACGTGCATTTGACTTAGGGGACTCAACACAGGGGTTGGGTCCGTCTAGGACAGGTGAACCCAAAATGAAAGACCATCCTGATGCATCCTACTTGCTATGTGTACAAAATTTTGTTACGGTTTGTTTGTTGACCGGCTAAAAGAAGGTAACAGAAAAACCAAGAGAGAAATAGATCAGGAGAATTAGCCGATTTTTGAAAAAAAAAACCCCGATATTCAAAATCATCCCAAAACTCTGCCAAGATTTCTGAAAATGGAAAATAGTATTTCAAAACAAAGTAAGTCGGTGCATATTTTTCAAAATTGTGTCGAGATTTCCCGAACTACGCATTATTTGATTCACATTGTATGTGAGATACGTAGGCAACCCTCATCGGGTCCAACCTTATTTTCAAAACCAAAATAGAAAAATACGGTCGCAAAATTAGGTGATGCTGTTCTTGCCTAAATAGCCAATTGTCCCAACGGGACGCCGGAAGGCTATTTTTCCAAAAAATAGCCACTTATAGTCTTTCCAAAATTTTTGGCCCAATTAGTGAGCACAACCCTTAAAGCTTCCTACCCGAAGTATTGAAGGGACGTATTCGCGAGGATGGTCCATTTTTCTTTATTACAAAACTTTTGCAAAAATAACACTTTTTCGCATTCAGTCAAAACTTTTTTATATGGCTTTGTTTTCTTAATCGAAACATTTAAACAAATGTGCAGGATAAATACAGTTGAAAACACTCCCTTTAGGGCCGTCGAGGAAATTCCCGTGGAACTCCATATGTGGTGGAGCGACTTAGGGGAAGTTAGTAGAAAGTCTGCCGTAAAAGTTTTAGGCGGACTCACTGGCCTTCTAAAAATCAAGCCGAGGTTGGATATCGTCGAAGCTTTAGTGTCATTTTGGGACACCGCCCACAACGTGTTCCACTTTTCAGACTTTGAGTTGACACCCACGCTAGAGGAAATAGCGGGATATGTTGGTCTCAGTGACAATTTTAGAAGTCGGTATCCGGTAGAACCTACGACGGTAACTCCACATAAGTTCTTGGATCTTTTGAACATTAGTCGGGACACTCAAGACTCACATCTGTCTGAAGGATTCTACTCTTTCTATTTCCTGTACAAATGTTATGGAGATCCCCGGGGCTATGAAGCTGAAAATACTGTACTGACTCACCACAAGAATCAGGCTAAATGGGAAGCCCGCCGGGGGTTAGCTTTCGTAGTGACAAAATTAATCTTGGGCACCTTAATCTGCCCCATAGGTGAAAGAATTATAGATATCCGACTGGTAGGGGTGGCGGATTTCATGATGAAGAAGAACAATGACACTCTTATACCAATGATCTTAGCTGAGATTTACCGCGCTCTGACAATTTGCCAGTTGGGGAAAGTTCTTTGAAGGGTGCAATCTGCTCCTACAGATTTGGATGATCGAGCACCTCCGTCACCGCCCAGGTTACATGAACTACGGCTTAACCGGTTTGAATTGTATCGAAGAACACAGTACTCGGGTAGAGGGCCACAAATTCCCCGAGGGTACAGATGCCTGGCACTCACATTTGAGTTCATTGACTGCCGACCGAATCGACTGGACTTTTAAATGGCTCCCTGTCGGCGAGGTTATCAATATGTCCGCTGAGGTGTGTTATCTTTTGTTAATGGGTCTGCGGAATATCCAACCATATGCCCCACATCGGGTCTTATGGCAGTTGGGTTGACAACAAGGCATTCGACATGATGAGGACCTGAGTCAACAAGCCATTGAGTTGTGTCCGAGAGCAACATTTCTGGAAAACAGGGTCCGTCAGATCTGGAACCAGTGCAGATTTTTAGAGCCTCAGACTCGAGTAAGAAACTTATCTAAAGGGGAAGTAGAGCCATCCTATATTTCTTGGTATGGTAGAAGAGGCCGAGAGCACCAAGAACTAGAGCGACCTACGAAAAGACCTCACGTGCAGCATTTTACTGAGCAAACACAAGAACACTGGGGTTGGCTAGAAAAGGAAAACAACTACCGGGCTACAATAAGTAAACTGGAGGCCCAGATTCGAGAGCTCAAATTTGAAAACACTTTACAAACTACTGCAGCCGACGGGGAAAGAAACAGGCTGAATAAAGAAAATGAAGCCCTCCGGGCCCAAATCCAGAAAATGAGGATAGCCATTGAAAACCCCGAAAGAAGTAGAGTCGACGAAAGACTTTTCACCAGTCTCAGGAAAAAGTTGTGTAGCTATGGTGACGACCTAGACAAAGCCGAAGAAGATTTGACCCAAGTCCGAGCAAAGCTGGCAAAGAATGCAGAAGAAAGGGCAGAATATGTGCAGAAATTGAAGAGAAAGCATGACCAAGAAGTTCTGGGTTTGAAAGAAAGAATTACCACCTTTGAAAACGAGATGGCCAAACAAGCAAAGAGGTTTAAGGGAGAAAGGGAACAGTTCTATGACATGATAGCCCAGTTGGAAGAAGAATTGCGACAATGGCAAGATCAGAGTCACAAAGACGCCCAGGATTTAGAGGCAAGATCTCAGCAGATCGGGCGTCTACTTCAGGAAAAAGGTATCATCAGGCAAAGGGTCCGGGAGATAGCTAATTACATTGTCACTAAATGCCAGGAATGCGAAGATATGACTCGGACCACCTTCTTCTCCGCGGTTATGATCTTTGTACACAAGATAATGGATGACCTATACCGCCTCCAACAAGATATAGCACGCAGGCCCGTGGCAAGGCCGAATGATGACCCACAGGTCCCTGAAGCAATGGAAGCACTGATGTATTTTTGATATTTCTCGAGTCTGTATTTTATTTTCCTGTTGTAGTCCTGTCTAAGTCCACTGTAGTTTTTACAAGAAAGCATGTCTTAAGTTTTTTGTAGCTTTTAAATTTTCAAAATGTGTACTGAAGTTTCTTATGAAGTCGAAAGTATTTTATCTAATGAATGAAAGTCTCAAAAAATGTTTATTTCCTTCCTTCGGATTTATCCTTTGAACTACGTAATGATCTGATTCACGCGACGCCGTGATACGTAGGCAATCCATATAGGATTCGATCATAATCTTAAGAAAGGAAAGTGAGCGAGACATAATAGAGCAAAAAATAATATAATAATAAAAAAAAGAGGGCAAAGTTTAGATCCGAGAAAATAAAGCCGGGATGAAACACACAAATGTTGCAAAACATATAGAAAGCGTTCAATTGCCTAGGTGCATTGCATACCCCAAACATGCAATTCCCTATGTGATAAATGTTTCAACCTAACATTTTGTTGGTTCACTCTTAAAGGTGTTTTTCTAAGGTGGTTGGTTTTGCGGTAACCTGGATTCCCATCCTTACTTCACTAGATCAAAAGGAAGCATAGAAATGACATCCGAAAGTCACTTATCAATCATCAACTCTTCTGTGGAGGACCCGAATCCAGTCATCCCAACATCTGAGTCGGCCACAACTGAAGAGAACAGGATTCTGCATTGCCGCATGCTGGAAATGTGGGACGCATGGTCCAATGGTAGGGAACCGCCCAGTTCCATCCCGGGTTTCCCCGAGATAATCCCCAGGACAGACGGAACTTCCAACATCCCTATAAGTTACCCAGCCACGCCACTCGGATACCCAACTATGTCGGCTCATTTTGGCGGAAGGCCTTCTAAGGTTCGCCCCCAGGTCCTGTTTTCCGGTGCATCGTCAAACATCTTCACTGCACCACCGAGCTCTGCCATGGCTCCAGCAACTATCATCGGGTCAAGCTTTGAGCCACCGGCATTTACATTCCAAACGCCATCATTTCTGGGCACCACTCATGTCACTCCTGATTCATACCCCCAACAACCTCAGTATGAAGTTACTTTGGGACGAGATAAGAAAAGCCCCAAGCATAAAGAAATGGCTCGGAAAATGAGGAGTATCGAGTAGAGCCTCAAGAACATACAGGGGTTGAGCGGGCAGAAAAGCATCTCCTATGCTGATTTGTGCATGTTCCCGCACGTCCATTTGCCTCTCGGGTTTAAAACCCCCAAGTTTGAAAAATATGACGGACATGGGGACCCCATAGCTCATCTGAAAAGGTATTGCAACCAACTCCGAGGAGCAGGTGGGAATGAGGAACTTCTCATGGCATATTTCGGAGAGAGCTTAACAGGGATTGCATCAGAATGGTACATGGACCAGGATATATCACACTGGCACGTATGGGATGACCTAGAATGAGACTTTGTTCGACAATTCCAATACAACGTGGATATCGATCCCGATAGAAACTCTCTATCCAACCTTAAAAAGAAGTCCTCGGAAAGTTTCAGAGAGTACGTTGTTGAAAAAAACCTCTCTGAGAAATACCTCAATCTGAAAGAGCTGGCCAAAAACAAGCACAAACGCTTCCCTCTTAAAATACCTATCACCGCCGAAGAGGCTGAAGAGTTCTTTAAGAAGATGAACATGACTAAATACGCCACAATTGAAGAACTCAGGAAAACTCCTGATCAAGTATCACACTTATCTTTGTTGATGGGCTCAAACGAGCATCAGAAGATACTCTTGAAATTGCTGAATGAAGCGTATGTGCCAGTGGAGACCTCAATCGAACAATTAGAAAGAATGGCCGAGTGTTTCTTTGAAGTAAACAAAATTTCTTTCAGCCAGAATGATCTACCTCTCGAGGGAGCCGCTCACAACAAAGCCTTACACTTAACAGTTAAAAGTGAGGGATATTATGTGAAGAGAGTTATGCTTGACGGAGGTTCCGGGGTAGATATTTGCCCTTTATCAACACTACAGGGAATGGGAATCGGCACTGAGAGAATCAGGCCAAATAACGTCTGTGTCCGCGCCTTTGATGGAATGAAAAGGGACACCATCGGCAAAATAGATATATCCAAGACAATCGGCCATGTGGATTTCACGGTAACCTTCCAAATCTTGGATATGGATACCTCATATAACTTACTGCTAGGAAGACCATGGATCTACGCCGCCGTGGCAGTGCCATCTACCCTCCACTAGATGGTTAAGTTTGAGCAGGAAAATCAAGAGATAGTGGTCCATGGGGAGGATGAGGAGTCAATATACAGAGACCCCTCAGTCCCCTGTCTCGAAGCCAGAGAAGAAAGTGAGCATATTGTCTATCAGGCATTTGAAATTGTGCTTGCCGATCAGCACGAACAAGGTACTCCATGCCCGCAGCCTTGTCTATCAAATACGTCAATCATGGTCGCTACCGACATGATTAGACATGGATACAAACCCGGAAAGGGGCTTGGGGTGTCCTTACAAGGTATCATTGAACCGATCTCTCTACCTGTTGCTGAAAAATTCTTCGGCATAGGTTTCCATGCTACAAAAGACGATGTGTAATGGGCCAACATTCGAAAGAAAAATGGGTGGGACTTGCCTCACCCGGTGCCACACATTACTGAAACCTTCATTGAACCACAATATGTTGAAGAAGAAGAGGAGCCCTTTACAGCCGAAGAAATTGAAGGAATTTGCGAGGCCATGAAGCAGATGTTGTATGAAACTAACATGGTAAGCCAGGGGAAGGATCAAGCTCCGCCGAGGTGAAATACATGGGCCCGAACGCCAAGTTGCAAAACTGGAAGGCTACTCCGTTCCCCGTCAGGCGGGAGTCCCGGTAGTTTAGTTTTGCCATCTTTCCTGCACTGTGAGTTATTTCAGGGTGTAACTCAAGTGTTTTTAATTTATTGCCTTTTGAATTCTGATGTAAACCCTCCTATGTTCAAATTCAATGAAATGAAATCAAAATTTCATCGTCCATTATTCTTTCTAATTTTTGTTTATTTTTCTTATTTTTCAGTCCTAATAATGCGGCCTTAAATAACATGACATGCTTGCGGACTTCATGCTCTGGTCTTAATACGCTGTCTAACCTCGAAATAATGAATCAAGAACCATAATATGATGAAGAAGAGGCTTTTAGGGAAATAAACCGAGAATTAGAACAATTCGAGAATAAGCCTAAGCCAAACTTAAACAGAACAGAACCCGCCAACTTGGGTAATACAGAGGAGGTTCGAGAAACCATGATAAGCGTCCACACTGATGAAAGAACTAGGGACGCTCTGATTCAACTTCTATTTGAATTCAAAGACGTGTTTGCTTGGTCCTATGACGACATGTCCGGACTAAGTATGGACTTGGTGGTACACAAATTGCCTTCCTATCGCGGTTATCCACCCATCCAACAAAAGCATAGGAAATTTAAAACAGACATGAGTGACAAAATCAAAGAAGAGGTCACTAAACAATTAAAAGCTGGAGTGATCCGAGTGGTCCAATACACCACCTGGCTGGCCAATGTGGTTCCAGTACCTAAAAAGGACGGAAAGGTCAGAGTATGTGTCAACTACCGAGATTTGAATAAAGCAAGCCCTAAGGATAACTTTCCACTACCAAACATACATATCCTGGTTGACAATTGTGCCAAACATGAGGTACAGTATTTCGTGGATTGCTATGCTGGATACCACCAGGTATTGATGGATGAAGAAGATGCAGAAAATACAGCCTTCACTACACCCTGGGCACCTATTGTTACCGAGTCATGCCGTTAGGTCTAAAGAATGCCGGGGCAACATATATGAGGGCCATGAACGCCATTTTCCACGACATGATGCATCAGCAGATTAAGGTATACGTGGATGATGTGATTATTAAATCCAGGATGCAAGATGAACATGTCCAGCATTTGAGGAAATTCTTTGAACGCCTGTGTATGTATGATTTGAAATTAAACCCAGCCAAGTGTGCTTTAGGAGTTCCATATGGGAAATTACTGGGGTTTAAGGTCAGTCGACAGGGCATCGAGCTGGGCCCGACAAAAAATAAAGTCTATTCGGGATATCCCACCTCCAAGAACCAAGAAGGAGGTCATGAGTCTGCTGGGTAGGTTAAATTACATCAGTAGGTTCATCGCTCAGTTGACATCCGCATGTGAGCCTATATTCAAGCTGTTGAAGAATGATGCAGCCATCAAATGGACCGACGAATGCCAGGACACTTTCGACAAGATCAAAGAATATCTGTCGAACCCGCCAGTGCTAGTCCCACCAGAACCGGGAAGACCTTTGTTCTTATACCTAACGGTATTAGAAAATTACTTCGGGTGCGTTCTCGGGAAACATGACGCAACCGGGAAGAAAGAACATGCCATATATTACTTGAGCAAGAAGTTCACGAGCTACGAAGCCAAGTATACGCTGTTGGAAAGAACTTGCTGCGCTCTAACTTGGGTCGCTCAGAAGCTCCGACATTATTTGTTGGCTTATACCACCTACCTCATCACTAGACTGGATCCATTAAAGTACATATTCCAAAAGCCAATGCCCACCAGGAGATTAGCAAAGTGGTAGATTTTTCTCACCGAATTCAACATAGTCTATGTCACTCGCACGGCAATGAAAGCCCAGGCCTTGGCAGATCACTTGGCAGAAAATCCTGTCGCTGACGACTACCAACCTCTAAGTACTTACTTCCCAGACGAGGAGTTAAATTTGGTCGAGATAACTTCTGAAGACGCCAGAACTTGGAAAAGGTTATTTGATGGAGCTGTAAATGCAAAAGGTGTTGGGATTGGGGCAATCTTGATTTCACCCATGGGACAACACTATCCCGCCACGGCCCGCCTTCGGTTCTTCTGTACAATCAATACTGCCAAATATGAATCTTGTTTAATGGGTATGAACGTGGCCATTGACATGGATGTAGAAGAGTTATTGATCATGGGAGATTCAGACTTGATCATCAAGCAGGCTCAGGGAGAGTGGGAAACTCGAGATGTTAAGTTCCTTCCATACAACTAACATGTGGAAGATCTTAGCAAACGATTCAAAGTTGTCGAGTTCAGATATATTCCTCGATGCCACAACGAGTTAGCCGATGCGCTGGCTACCCTAGTTGCAATGCTGCCATATCCGGGTAATGTTCACATTGACCCGTTGGAAATTCAAATCAAGGTTATTGCAACACGGTCGAAGTAGAGCCTGATATCCAACCATGGTATCACGATATCAAAAGATTCTTAAAAAAAAAAAGAATATCCAGAGAAGGCCAATGGGGACCAAAAGAGAACCATCCGGAGACTCACCAACAATTTCTTCCTAAGTGGGGAAGTACTATATAAAAGGACTCCCGATCTGAATCTATTAAGATGCGGAGACGCCAAAGAAGACGAAAATATTATGAACTAGGTACATTCAGGAGTATGCGGTCCCCATACGAACATGTATGTCCTCGCAAAGAAAATCTTGCGGGCTGGATATTATTTGATGACCATGGAGAAAGATAGTTTCAAATTTGTCCGGAAATGCCATAAGTGTCAAATACACGGCGATTTGATCCATGCGCCTGTTGACACCCAATTCTTCCCACACTATTTTTTAAAACTTGCATATATGCCTTCAAAATTGGCCTATTTCTTATTTAACATCTAGACCTATTTTATTTAAATGTTAGCCACATTTTAAAACCAAATTACACAACCCACCTGACCCACAAATGACCCAGCCCAAACCGTTTCTCTACCCGGCCCAACCCCGATCAGAACTGAGCCGTTGATCAAATAAGATCAACGGCCCAGATCTTTCCTTTCCATAATAATTCAAAATACCCCCCCCCCCCCCCCCAGACCCTTCAGTTTTTCAAGACCTCTCTCTCTCTCTCTTCTCGTCTCTTTCTCTCCTCCTTCTCTCTAGAACCTTCTGGTTCGTCTTCTCCGATGGCCCTCAGCCTCTCTCCGGCCACATCCAACCTCTCCCCTTTAGACCACCAGCTGCCTTGAAGCCTTATCTCTACGATTCTCTTCATCTTATAGACCTTCAAAGGGTTTCGACCATGCCAGACCACCACTGAAGCTCTGCCTGGGTTGTTTTCGGCCTCTCTCTGGTGAGGTTTGACTCGATGGTGCCCTAACCACCATTATTCCTGAGTTTCACGGCAATGTTCTCTTACTTTTCTCTAGTTTCTTATGAAACCCTAATCTCGACCTAAACCTCTTAAAACTCTGTATTTTTACTTATTTCAACCCATTTATTTTTATGTTTTGAACTATTCTCAACTCGATCTTTACGATTCTTCAAGTTTCTAAACGTTTGGTCTCTTTTGAAACTAGGGTTTCTTAACCCCCTCTTTGAAAACGCTTTATCTTCTGATTTTTAGTAGTAATCTATGGTTCCCCGTACGTTTTAAACGTTTTTGCTTAAGTCTCTTCTTCTACCCTAAGTATTCTGATACAACCCCAATTTTAGGGTTTATATTCATGTTGTTTGCTATACTTGCTTATCTGTATGTGCTTCTAGATTTGTCTCTGAGTTCCATGCTTCTCGCTTTAATTTTTGTTGTTAGGGTTTTAGTCCCCTACTGTTCTGTGATTCCTTGCTTAGGGTTTCTTTGTTATTGTCCCAATATGGGTTATTTATCGTTTGATAATCTTCACTACTCGTCCTATTGATTGTTTATATGGTGATTTATACTAATTTTTATGAGTTCTCCTTAACCCTGTGATACTTGCCTTAAATCTGTAATTTTGTGTATTTTTCTTATAACTCTCTACTGATTTTGAATCGTTTCCTTATTTGTGCAATACTTTCTCTTGATTTGGTATCGATTCCCTTGATTTGAATCTCACTCGAGGCTGTTCTTACTGATTTCCCGAATTAAATTATTCCTTGCCTTATTTCTATGAATAGTTTTACTGTCAATTTGATTCACATATATTTTCCTTAATTAGGGTATTATGAACTTTGCCCCAATTACATGCTCTATACCTAAGCTATATGTTAAAACAATTCTTATGTGATTTATTTCCTTGTTTGGCACTACTTATTACCGTTTGTACATGATTCCTTAATTAAAGGAAGTCCTTATGCTGATTTGATTATAATTGATACCCAGTTCCATAATTATTGCTGCACTTTTGTCTGTTGCCTTATTTGTTGCTCGTTTTCAGTACTATAAATACCTCCATTCTCTTTTGCATTATGGACACGGATACATTGCATATCACAAACACCAACAGCAATCAATAATATTCTAAGCTCTCTTGTGCTTTCTCTCTTTTCTCTACTCTACTATTGTCTACTATTGGCCGGCTCTAACCAAGGCCAATATTGGGTGTTCACCTTGCTCTTGCATTCTGCTGCCCTCTCTTATCAGTGGTATGTTATAATTAATTTCTAAGTCCCAAACCAATGTGTTTACTACTATCTCAGTTCATTATACTCTTAATTGTCTTCTACTTATGCTCCTACTATGCAACATGTAACTGGTTCCTGTTTGCCTATCAATACTTGCCATGTTCATCTCTTTGGGGTTTCTATGTTTATGATCGAACCAATACTTGTCATAGGCCTTGCCTATCCTTATATGCATATGTTAGCCATTTCCCTTTCCTGTCCAATATTATGTATCCCCTGATCCCCTTGAACCCTTTTATCTATTAGTACTTACCCTTTTTTATGATTTACATGCTTGCATGACTGTTATTTGCTCTTAATCTCACATGTCATGACTATATTCTGTTACTGTCCATTATCATGTCTAAACTCGGCCATTTCTTGGTCCCCTGAACCTCTTTGATTTGTGTAACCATGCTTAATGAGTTTCTTCTCCTCTGTTATTATGTGACCTATTTGTCCCCTTACCCCAATGTCCTTGTGTGCAATTCTATGTTGTCAAACTTTTGTAACTAGTACTTCTGTTGTTTTTCAAAAGGCTAATTTTTGTGAACTCTTTTCAACTACAAACTTCCCTCTCCTTCATGCACTTCACACTACTCTTAGAAATTAGGTCCTACCCCCTTTGTGTGAGCGCTGCCTTGAGTACCTCTGAGTACTCATTGAACTCTGACACACAAGGCTGGTAATTCCACACTGCACTTGTCCAACTTTTGGCAATTTGTTTGGGTTCTGATATTGGCCAGGGACCCAATGAGGACCCTAGGGAGCTTTGCCGCACCCAAACCATTTTAAGGCTGTAAAAATCGAAAGGAGTGAGGTTGGAAGATTGGGCATGATTGAAGGCTCCCTATAGAAGTAACATCTTATTTTCCTTTTACCACTGTAATTCATTATTATTGGTTTGTAATAACTTGTAAACAGATATTGGGGTTTGGATGGTGAATATGGGGGGACTATGCATGCTTAGTATAGTAATGGGTAGAAAACATGCTCGTAGGGTTTTCTTACTTACATGCGCAATAGATAACCAGTCTAGGACATGCATCTCATGCATTAGAACTCCTGCTTAGGTTCTTTTATTTTTTAGCATGTCTACTTTATTCATTTTGCAAGCCATGATCACAGTTAATAACTATAACAAGTAATAAAAACTGTTATAAGGTATTACTGCATTTTCATAATCATAGCATCTAGAAAACATGCCTATAGGATTTTACTTGTTCGTGTGTGCATTAGATACCCTGCTATTTAGGATTTCGCCTTCAACCTATTTGTTTCGAGTTACATTTTTTGAACGCCTAATCAACATGCTTAACTTAACAAGTCTCACTAAAACTGGTTCAAATGGCTCAAATTGGTTTCCTGCAAGTATACTATCCTGCATATCTTTAAAATCAGAACTAAATTCTGCATGTTCACCCTCAAAAGAAAAATTGGCAATGTATACGCCCTCCTAGGCAAACCTTAGGCCTAATACTTATTAAAACCCAATCAATCATTTTACGTCCTGTTTGTGTTTAAATGATCTGTAAAGCTAATCAGTCTCTTCTGGAGATCTGAGAACCTTGTTGTGTGTAATTATTTTCACTCCTGTTTGCCCAGCAATTAATAGATTTTCAAAACAAATCCTCCCTCTTACAAAGTCACTCTGTTTGTTTGAATCCTTGCTCTACTTTAAAATTATTGGTTCTTGAAGTTGTGCACTCACTCTCTTTTACTAAAAACTCCTTTAAACTACTGATTCTTGCTCTATTTTGAATTACTGGATTTCAAAGTAAGCCACCCTCGTTCGAAGTTACTCTGTTTTATTTAAAATCTTGCTTTTCTTCTAATTACTGGTTTTCTAAAGGTTATTCATCTGTTTTTGCTGAAAACCTCATCTAAAATGCTTTGCACTTTTGAATCCTGCTATTGTCCTTAAATTACTGGATTTTTAAAACTTAATCACTCTTCTTTAAGCTACTCTGTTTTCACCAAATTTCCTGCCTTATTACTAAGTTTCAAGAAATCAGTCACTTACAATAACTTTCTAAACCTACTGTTTTCCAACTCAAAACCTCTATTTTAACTCCTGTCTTTAAGACTTTGACTGTGTTTGAGATGTGTTATTTACGTGTTTACTTGTGGAGGGATTTGTGAGCCCATTATATGTCTGTATGTGTTCCCATACGTGCGAGTCATATTTGTTGTGAATGTCACTTAGCAATTTGTCCTTTAAACCTTGGGGTTCAGCCTAGTAGTCCTAAATACCCTCCAGGACTTATAGGATGGGACGGGTAATAGCACGCAATAAGCTTTCGTGACCAATACACGCGTTTTAAATAACCTTTACGGGGTGGGAAAGGTAGAATATGGATATGATGACCGGTGCGCTAATACCACGTGTAGCCCCTCATTGAGGATGTGACATACCGGGTATTGCATTGATGTGATCCATATTGATTTAAAACCTAGGACATTTTCATTCAAATGATTTTACTTTACTATTCTTTAAAATTCTTTTGACAATTTCAGCCTTTACTTGAAATCCCCTCTTACGTGAGCCTTGCTTGTCATTTGTTTACTGTCCAAATTCACAAAAATTCTTGCTTGGGATAACTTCAAGCCCTTACCCAATCTCTGGTAACGCAAACTAGTTCATGAGATATTTACTCTAGGTGCCCTAACGCACTATAAAAACCGTTAGGTGGCGACTCTTCCTTAAACCTTTCCTTTAAGGAGTTGTCCAGAATGTCATAACCCCGATCTCTCCGTACCTGATCCGTGCGAAGAAAAAGGGGGTGTGACAGCATGGCGACTCTGCTGGGGATCTTCCCTAGGATTATACCATTACAATTTGCTTTGTGAATTTTGACCTTTAATTTTCCTTTAAATGCTTACACCTTTTCCTATCCCCCGTTATATGCTGTTAATTGTTTAATTTTTGCAAGTATTTATTTCACCTGAACGAAACTGACATGTCTTCATGTTTTCTTTGTAATCGCTTTCCATTATAACTGTTGTATTTCCTTTCTTTACCGCTTTCCTGAACGTGAAAGTACTTGCCTATTTGTTTAAATGATATTTATTGCATATCATGCTCCGCATTCATATTCCACTCGTGCCAAACAAAATCCTATAGCAACGCTTACAATGAGTGGTTGCGCTATTCCAATATTATTACCCCCTAAATTCGAAAAGGCGTATTTGCGGTAAAACTAGTCCATCAGCGGTGCAGTCGATAGTTCCGTGCCTTCCTCCTTGAGTTGTCCGCTCAAGGGTACCGGTCTAAAACCCCATAGGAACCTCTATTGTAATGTTGCATGCATCATGGTCAAACCTAGCCAGGCTAATATGTTGTCCGCACAATAGCCTTTAAGATAGCCTTGTCCAAAGTCCATTGGGTTTCCCTGGAACCCAAACGGACACCTTCACGTTCTGTGCATTTATTTGGGAAACTAAATGCTCTTTGTTAATTATTGATGTTAAATAGTCGAGTCTGGTGGGGGTAAGGGCCTAACCTTTTTTGTTCGCAGGAAACGAGGCACGAAGTCCCCAGACTCAGCATGATATGCCAAGAGGGCCAATCTTGGAGAAGATCCTTCTGGGACCCAATTAGATAGGATTTACTTTTCCGCTTTACCAATGTAATAAGGCCGATGGCCATTAGTGATTTTATTTCTTGCTTATTATTTTTGTATTGTCTTTGGATTCGTCCATTTTTACATCAATAAAATGAGGCATTTAGCATTCCAAGTTCTCCAAATTAATTTGTCGCTAGGCCTACCTCGGGCACAAAGAGGTTCCCCAACTTAGGATGCGCTTTACATTTCCGCATTACATGTTTAAATTACCGCAATATGTTTTATAATCCTCACTAACTTCATTACCTTTTTGTTTTGTTTTCTTTATTTATTATTCCCCTACCCAAAGGTTGGTTCATGCATTCTAGCATCATATCTCAAGAATTGGTCCATCATAACAACCAAAGCCCGCCGAGCCTCGGGGTAGCAAGGCTAACAAACAAGCATTATTTACCGTTTATTTAAAGAATTTTCTCCCTTTTCGCATTTTTAATTTCTGCAAGAAAGAGCTCCCATGTTCAAAACAATTATTCCATTTATCAAAGCATTTTTAATTTTTCTTACAAATCTTATATCTACTTGCTACTGTTTTCCTCCCCATTACTTAATTTACACAACATTATTATTACTTATCTTGATGAACCGACGACTGTGACATGTAGTGAGGCAACGCAACAAATGGATTCCGAGTCAGACGAGGATGATATACCTGAGGATATTATTAAAGAGGTCGAGAACTTTGAGAATAGAGCTAAGTCTAACTTAGACGAGACTGAGGTCGTCAACCTGGGAAATGCAGAGAACGTCAAAGAAACACACATCAGTTTCCATCTGTCGCCGTCAGAAAAGGAGAAATATACGGAATTCTTAAGAGAATATGAGGACATATTCGGCTGGTCATATGATGACATGACTGGCCTCATTACATCTATTGTGGCCCACAAGCTGCCAACCAATCCAACATGCCCACCGGTGAAGCAAAAACTCGGGAAGTTCAAACCAGACATGAGCTTGAAAATCAAAGAAGAGGTCACCAAGATATCAACGCCGGGGTTCTCCGGGTGGTCGAATATCCTACGTGGTTAGCCAACATTGTGCATGTGCCAAAGAAGGATGGGAAGGTCAGAGTTTGCGTCGACTACCAGGATCTCAATCGGGCCAGTCGGAAAGACGACTTCCCTTTGACAAATATACACATCCTAATTGACAACTGCGCCAAGCATGAGCTGCAGTCCTTTGTAGATTGTTTTGCCGATTACCATCAGATTTGGATGGATGAGGAAGATGCTGAGAAAATGGCGTTCATTACGCCGTGGGGAGTGTATTATTACAAGATGATGCCATTCGGCCTGAAGAATGCAGGGGCCACTTACATGAGGACTATGACTACTATATTTCATGATATGATTCACAAGGAAATCGAGGTATATGTGGACGACGTCATCATCAAATCAAAGAAGGCCGCTGACCATATGGAAGATTTGAGAAAAATCTTCAACAGGTTAAGGAAGTACAATTTGAAACTTAACCCTACAAAGTGTGCATTCGCGGTTCCTGTTGGCAAGTTACTGGGGTTCATTGTCAGTCGTCGAGGAATAGAACTGGATCCATCAAAGGTCAAAGCCATCCAAGAATTGCCGCCACCAAAGAACAAAAAGGATGTTATGAGTTTCCTGGGGAGGCTCAATTACATCAGCAGGTTCATAGACCAGTCTACCGTCATTTGTGAACCAATTTTCATGATGTTTAGAAAGGACGCTGCAACCAAATGGACCGAGGATTTTCAAAGGGCCTTCGACAGAAGCAAGGAGTATCTCTCAACACCACCAGTCCTGGTACCACCCGAGCCAGGTAAACCTTCGCTACTCTACCTTGTTGTGTTGGATGGAGCTTTCGGCTGCGTTCTTGGGCAACATGACAAGACAGGGAGAAAGGAGCAAGAAATGTACTACCTCAGCAAGAAGTTCACTCTGTATGAGGTCCGGTACTCTCTATTAGAACGCACTTGTTGCGCTCTGACTTGGGTCGCACAGAAGCTGAGGCACTATTTCTATGCATATACAACGTACCTCATATCAAGGATGGATCCATTGAAATATATCTTTCATAAGCCAATGCCTACTGGCAAACTAGCCAAATGGCAGATCCTGTTAAGTGAGTTCGACATTATTTACGTGACTCAGAAGGCGGTCAAGGGACAAGAACTAGAAGATCATCCTGCTGAAAATCCTGTGGACAGAGAATACGAACCACTGAAAACGTATTTTCCCGATGAAGAGGTATCATTCGTAGGAGAAGACATTGTAGAATCCTACAACGGTTGGAGGATGTTCTTTGATGGAGCAGCAAACTTCAAAGGCATAGGTATTGGAGCAGTCCTAATATCAGAAAGCGGTCAGTACTATCCGGTATCCGCCAAACTCAGGTTCCCTGCACCAACAACATGGTTGAATATGAGGCCTGCATCTTGGGGCTCAACTTGGCCATTGACACGAACATTCAGGAGTTAATAGTGATTGGTGAATCAGACCTATTGATACACCAAGTACAAGGAGAATGGGTGACAAAGAATTCCAAGATACTGCCATACCTACATCGTGTGCAGGAATTGAGAAAGAGGTTCACAAATATTGAATTCCGGCACGTTCCCAGAATCCAGAATGAGTTCGCCGATGCATTGGCTACCTTGTCATCCATGATCCAGCATCCAGACAAGAACTTCATTGATCCCATCCCAGTGAGGATCCACAATCAGCCGGCTTACTACGCCCATGTTGAAGAGGAAGCAGACGGAAAACCTTGGTTTCATGATATCGAGGAGTATTTGGCGAAGGGAGAATATCCAGAGCTCGCAAACTCTACTCAGAAACGCACACTTCGAAGGTTGTCAAACAATTTATTTCACAGCGGAGGAATCCTGTACATGAGGACTCCTGATTTGGGCTTGCTAAGATGTGTCGAGGCAAAGGAAGCAACGAAACTACTGGAGGAAATACATGCTCGCACATGCGGTCCTCATATGAACGGGTTCGTCCTAGCAAAGAATATACTTCAAGCTGGTTATTTCTGGATGACCATGGAAACAGATTGCATCCAGTATGTCCGGAAATGCCACCGCTGTCAGATACATGGGGATATGATAAAGGTACCTCCCAGTGAGCTTAATGCAACAAGTTCACCCTGGCCGTTCGCCGCTTGGGGCATGGATGTTATTGGACCAATCGAGCCTGCTAATGAATGGAGTCGTTGAGGCTGCCAACAAGAACATCAAGAAAATACTGAGGAAAATGATAGAGAAGCATAAACAATGGCATGTGAAATTATCATTTGCTCTGTTGGGGTATTGCACCACAGTCCGCATGTCAACGGGATCAACTCCTTATATGTTGGTATATGGCACATAAGTCGTCATTCCTGCTGAGGTCGAGATTCCATCTCTGAGAATCATACAAGAAGCCGAGCTCAACGATGCAGAATGGGTAAGAAGCCGCTATGATAAATTGGCCCTCATAGACGGAAAAAGAATGAACGCAGTTCTTCATGGTCAGCTATATCAGAACAGAATGACCAGAGCCTTCAACAAGAAAGTCAAACCAAGATGATTCACACCGGGGCAACTGGTGTTAAAGAAAATCTTTCCTCATTAAGATGAAGCCAAAGGGAAATTTTCTCCCAACTAGCAAGGTCCGTATATGGTTCATAGAGTACTGACAGGAGGAGCACTTATACTTGCAGAAATGGATGGAGAAATTTGGCCTAAACCAATCAATTTAGATGCCGTCAAGCGCTACTATGTGTAACTCTTTATGTTTCTATCAATGTTGTATTGAACTACGCCTGACCTGATTC
Organism: Nicotiana undulata; assembly: GCA_005239495.1. Lineage (NCBI taxonomy): Eukaryota > Viridiplantae > Streptophyta > Magnoliopsida > Solanales > Solanaceae > Nicotiana > Nicotiana undulata. The sequence goes on along the minus strand of MDKH01211735.1, from coordinate 11,748 downwards.
CCATTTAAGAGGGGATACGTAGGCAGCCCTATGGGTTTGGTCACATTTTAATAAAAAATTCATTTCCCCTACGAATGGAAACTGGGGAAGAATTTTGAGGAGGGACCTCAAAATTCCGAAGCAAGTTCAGCCGGTCGCCGCACAAGCAGCAGCCAGACACATTCACCTATCAAACTGGGGCAGAATTTTGAGGAGGACCCTCAAAATTTCGTATCAAGAGAGGTTGCAATGTCTTGAACCGCGTCATGGTCGTCGGTTCATCCTAAGAAATTCGTTTTAAATTATATGTTATATTTTTGTAAAACCATGCATATTTATTTCTCAAAAAATCTTGTTTAGCAACGCTACCCCTGTGGTACAACAAAGTTATCATTATCAAGCAGACATGCCAAGCCGAGCCAGCGGGAATGCGAACTAACCCTCCCCTTTACAGAACTCACGATTTTTCTTTGGATGCAGGAACAAAGACGGCAAAAGCCCGAAACATATTATTATCTCCGCAAGACTCATATTTCTCAAGGACACGCTTTCAAATCGTCGCACATGCTGACACTTGCTATCATCGCAAACAACGCTTTATTCACCACAATCGTATCGCCGCAATTTATCATCAGCTAAGAACTCTTACTGTCATTTTATTTTCCTACGTTGCATAAGGCTATTCCGCCTTCCGAGACTAAGCACTGTCTCCCTTACATTTTATTACCCGCACTGCATAAGGCTACCATTCTGCCTTCCGAGGTTCCATGCTACCTCCCCTGCATTTTATTTCCTGCATTGCATAAGGCTACCATTCTGCCTTCCGAGGTTCCATGCTACCTCCCCTGCATTTTATTTCCTGCATTGCATAAGGCTACTATTCTGCCTTCCGAGGTTCTATGCTTCCTCCCCTGCATTTTATTTCCTGCATTGCATAAGGATACTATTCTGCCTTCCGAGGTTCCACGCTACCTCCCCTGCATTTTATTTCCTGCATTGCATAAGGCTATTGTTCTGCCTTCCGAGGTTCCACGCTACCTCCCTTTGCATTTTTATCTCCTACATTGCATAAGGCTACCATTCTACCTTCCGAGGTTCCAAGCTAACTCCCTTTGCATTTTATCTCCTGCATTGCATAAGGCTACCATTCTGCCTTCCGAGGTTCCACGCTACCTCCCTTTGCATTTTACCTCCTGCATTGTATAAGGCTACCATGCCTTCTGAGGTTCCACACTACCTCCCTTGCATTTTATTTCTTGCACTGCATAAGACTACTATTCTGCCTTCCGAGGTTCCATGCTACCTCCCCTACATTTTATTTCATTGCATAAAGCTCCTATTTACCTTTCAAAGCAATCACCTTTCGTGACATTATTTATTTACGCTTTCTTTCGGGCTAAGATCTGCCCCTCTTTTATTTCGCAAATCGCAAGACTAAACTCTATCTTGTTAGCATCATACTACTGCATTCTTCATGGGCTGAAATATCGCAAACTTGTCCAAAGGTGTCATCGTTCAGAGGCACCATCTTCATGGCCCGAGAACATCATTTCATGGCCTGAGGATCTCTTTTATTCAGTTTGCACATCATTATTCAAAGGCATCATGGTTCGGAGGCATCATCCTCATGGCCCGAGAACATCATTTCATGGCCTGAGGATCTCTTTTATTCAGTTTGCACATCATTATTCAAAGGCATCATGGTTCGGAGGCATCATCCTCATGGCCCGAGAACATCATTTCATAGCCTGCGAATCCCGCACCAAGCGATTCATGGCCCAGGACATCATGGTCCAAGGACATCATCCTAAAATGTCCGAAGACAGCATTCATAGTCCAACGGGAACTTGAATCATGTTTATATTATGCACAATATATGCTCATCGTTATTTGCAGGTAATCCGGCCGGAACAGCCAACCAAGCAGGAGAGGACCGCTCCAGTTCTCCGATACAACCCCGTAAGACCTTCCAATTTTACCTTACCTCGCACCTTGCGTCCGTTCTGTGAAACATCACCGGTATATTTCGCCGATGATTCCGGAACTACACACGGCCTGATTCCTGTGAAACCAGGGATATGTAGGCAGCTCATAAGCCAGGGTGCGGCCTAATTCTATCCCACAGCTTTATTTCGGTCACAATTGGCCATCATATCTTTACCCAACAACTCTTTCATCCTTCCCTGGTAAAGAGGGGCAGCTGTTGACACCCAATGTTTCCCACACTATTTTTTAAAACTTGCATATATGCCTTCAAAATTGGCCTATTTCTTATTTAACATCGAGCCCTATTTTATTTAAATGTTAGCCACATTTTAAAACCAAATTACCCAACCCACCTGACCCACAAATGACCCAGCCTTAACCGTTTCTCTACCCGGCCCAACCCCGATCAAATCTGAGTCGTTGATCAAATAAGATCAACGACCCAGATCTTTCCTTTCCATAATTAATCAAAATACCCCCCCCCCCTAGACCCTTCAGTTTTTCGAGACCTCTCTCTCTCTTATCGTCTCTTCCTCTCCTCCTTCTCTCTAGAACATTCTGGTTCGTCTTCTCCGATGGCCCTCAGCCTCTCTCTAGCCACCTCCAACCTCTCCCCTTTCGACCACCAGCCGCCTTGAAGCCTTATCTCTCCGATGCACTTCATCTTAGAGACCTTCAAAGGGTTTCGACCATGCCAGACCACCACTGAAGCTCTGCCTGGGTTGTTTCGGGCCTCCTCCGGTGAGGTTTGACTCGATGGTACCCTAACCACCATTATTCCTGAGTTTCACGGCCAGGTTCTCTTACTTTTTTCTTGTTTCTTATGAAACCCTAATCTCGACCTAAACCTCTTAAAACTCTGTATTTTTAACGATTTCAACCCATTTTTTTTTATGTTTTGAACTATTCTAAACTCGATCTTTACGATTATTCAAGTTTTTAAATGTTTGGTCTCTTTTGAAACTAGGGTTTCTCAACCCCTTTTTGAAAACGCTTTATCTTCTGATTTTTAGTAATAATATATGGTTCCCCGTACGCTTTAAACATTTTTTCTTAAGTCTCTTATTCTACCCTAAGTATTCTGATAAAACCCCAAATTTAGGGTTTATATTCATGTTGTTTGCTATACTTGCTTATCTGTAAGTGTTTCTGGATTTGTCTCTTAGTTCCATGCTTCTCGCTTTAATTTTTGTTGTTAGGGTTTCAGTCCCCTATTGTTCTGTGATTCCTTGCTTAGGGTTTCCCTGTTATTGTCCCAATATAGGTTATTTATCGTTTGATAAGCTTGACTACTCGTCCTATTGATTGTTTATATGGTGATTTATACTGATTTTTATGAGTTCTCCTTAAGACTATGATACTTGTCTTAAAACTGTAATTTTGTGTATTTTCCTTATAACTCTCTACTGAGTTTGAATTGTTTCCTTATTTGTGCAATACTTTCCCTTGATTTGGTATCGATTCCCTTGATTTGAATCTCACTCGAGGCTGTTCTTACTGATTTCCCGAATTAAATTATTCCTTGCCTTATTTCTATGAATACTTTTACTGTCAATTTGATTCACATATATTTTCCTTAATTAGGGTATTATGAACTTGGCCCCAATTACATGCTCTATACCTAAGCTATATGTTAAAACAGTTCTTATGTGATTTATTTCCTTGTTTGGCACTACTTATTACCGTTTGTACATGATTCCTCAATTAAAGGAAGTCCTTATGCTGATTTGATTATAATTGATACCCAGTTCCATAATTATTGCTGAACTATTGTCTGTTGCCTTATTTGTTGCTCGTTTTCAGTACTATAAATACCTCCATTCTCTTTTGCATTATGGACACGGATACACTGCATATCACAAACACCTACAACAATCAATATTATTCTAAGCTCTCTTGTGCTTTCTCTCTTTTCTCTACTCTGCTATTGTCTACTATTGGCCGGCTCTAAGCCAAGGCCAATATTGTGTGTTCACCTTGCTCTTGCATTCTGCTGCCCTCTCTTATCAGTGGTATGTTCTAATTAATTTCTAAGTCCCAAACCAATGTGTTTACTACTATCTCAGTTCATTATACTCTTAATTGTCTTCTACTTATGCTCCTACTATGCAACATGTAACCGGTTCCTGTTTTCCTATCAATACTTGCCATGTTCATCTCTTTGGGGTTTCTCTGTTTATGATTGAATCAATACTTGTCATAGGCCTTGCCTATCCTTATATGCATCTGTTAGCCATTTCCCTTTCCTGTCCAATATTATGTATCCCCTGATCCCCTTGAACCCTTTTATCTATTAGTACTTGCCCTTTTTTATGATTTACATGCTTGCATGACTGTTATTTGCTCTTAATCTCACATGTCATGACTATATTCTGTTACTGTCCATTATCATGTCTAACCTCGGCCATTTCTTGGTCCCCTGAACCTTTTTGATTTGTGTAACCATGCTTAATGAGTATCTTAAGTCTATTTATCTCCTCTGTTATTATGTGACCTATTTGTCCCCTTACCCCATTGTCCTTGTGTGCAATTCTATGTTGTCGAATTTTTGTCACTAGTACTTCTGTTGTTTTACAAAACCTAATTTTTGTAAACTCTTTTCAACTACAAACTTCCCTCTCCTTCCTGCACTTCACACAACTCTTAGAAATTAGGTCCTACCCCCTTCGTGTGAGCACTGCCTTGAGTACCTCTGAGTGCTAATTGAACTCTGACACATAAGGCTGGTAATTCCACACTGCACTTGTCCAACTTTTGGCAATTTGTTTGGGTGCTGCTATTGGCCAGGGATCCAATGAGGACCCTAGGGAACTTTGCCGCACCCAGACTATTTTAAGGCTGTGAAACTCGAAAGGAGTGAGGTTGAAAGATTGGGCCTGATTGAAGGCTCCCTATAGAAGTAACTTCTTATTTTCCTTTTACTACTGTAATTCATTATTATTGGTTTGTAATAACTTGTAAACAGATATTGGGGTTTGGATAGTGAATATGGGGGGACTATGCATGCTTAGTCTAGTAATGGGTAGAAAACATGCTCGTTGGGTTTTCTTACTTACATGCGCAATAGATAACCTGTCTAGGACATGCATCTCATGCATTAGAACTCCTGCTTAGGTTCTTTTATTTTTCAGCATGTCTACTTTATTCATTTTGCAAGCCACGATAACAGTTAATAACTATAACAAGTAATAAAAACTGTTATAAGGTATTACTGCATTTTCATAATCATAGCATCTAAAAAACATGCCTATAAGATTTTACTGTTCGTGTGTGCATTAGATCCCCTGCTATTTAGGATTTCACCTTCAACCTATTTGTTTCGAGTTACATTTGTTGAACGCCTAATCAACATGTTTAACTTAACAAGTCTCACTAAAACTGGTTCAAATGGCTCAAATTGGTTTCCTGCAAGTATACTATCTTGCATATATTTAAAATCAGAACTAAATTCTGCATGTTCACCCTCAAAACAAAAATCAATCGTTTTACGTCCTGTTTGTGTTTATAACGATCTGTAAAGCTAACCAGTCTCTTCTGGAGATCTGAGAACCTTGTTGTGTGTAATTATTTTCACTCCTGTTTGCCCAGCAACTAATAGATTTTCAAAACAAATCCTCCCTCTTACAAAGTCATTCTGTTTGTTTGAATCCTTGCTCTACTTTAAAATTATCGGTTCTTGAAGTTGTGCACTCACTATCTTTTACTAAAAACTCCTTTAAACTACTGATTCTTGCTCTATTTTGAATTACTGGATTTCGAAGTAAGCCACCCTTGTTCGAAGTTACTCTGTTTTATTTAAAATCTTGCTTTTCTTCTAATTACTAGTTTTCTAAAGGTTATTCATCTGTTTTTGCTGAAAACCTCATCTAAAATGCTTTGCACTTTTGAATACGGCTATTGTCCTTAAATTACTGGATTTTTAAAACTTAATCACTCTTCTTTAAGCTACTTTGTTTTCACCGAATTTCCTGCCTTGTTACTAAGTTTCAAGAAATCAGTCACTTACAATAACTTTTGAAACCTACTGTTTTCCAACTCAAAACCTCTGTTTTAACTCCTGTCTTTGAGACTTTGATTGTGTTTGCGACGTGCTATTTACGTGTTTACTTGTGGAGGGATCTGTGAGCCCATTATATGTTTGTATGTGTTCCCATACGTGCGAGTCCTATTTGTTGTGAATGTCGCTTAACATTTTTGTCCTTTAAACCTTGGGGTTCATCCTAGTACAAACTTGGTAGGAATAGTAGTCCTAAATACCCTCCGGGACTTATACGATGGGACAGGTAATAGCACGCAATAAGCTTTCATGACCAACACACGCGTTTTAAATAACCTTTACGGGGTGGGAAGGGTAAAATATGGATTTGATGACCGGTGGGCTAATACCATGTGTAGCCCCTCATTGAGGATGTGACATACCTGGTATTGCATTGATGTGATCCATATTGATTTAAAACCTAGGACATTTTCATTTAAATGATTTTACTTTACTATTCTTTAAAATTCTTTTGACAATTTCAGCCTTTACTTGAAATCCCCTCTTACGTGAGCCTTTCTTGTCATTTGTTTACTGTCCAAATTCACAAAACTTCTTGGTTGGGACCCACATTTGTGGATCTTGAGGGGTTCCTAACTCCTTCTCCTTGGGATAACTTCAAGCCCTTACCCAATCTCTGGTAACGCAAACTAGTTCATGAGTTATTTACTCTAGGTGCCCTAACGCACCATAAAAATTGTTAGGTGGCGACTCTTCCTTAAACCTTTCCTTTAAGGAGTTGTCCAAAATGTCATAAACCCGATCTCTCCGTACATGATCCGTGCAAGGAAAAAGGGAGCGCGACATCGCCACCATCAGAATTACATCCTATGTCAGCACCTTGGCCGTTTGTCGCCTGGGGAATGGATGTCATCGGGCCGATCGAGCCAAAGGCCTCAAACGGGCACAGATTTATCTTGGTCACTATCGACTATTTCACGAAATGGGTCGAGGCATTCACATTCAAGGTTGTCACTAAGAAAGCAGTAGTGGATTTTGTGCACTCGAATATCATCTGTCGTTTTGGTATCCCAAAGACTATCATTACCGACAATACTGTGAATCTAAACAGTAACTTGATAAGGGAGGTGTGTGAACAGTTCCAAATCACACCGCAACTCCACCCCTTACTGGCCCAAAGCCAATGGCGTCGTTGAAGCAGCAAACAAAAATATCAAGAAAATCCTTAGGAAAATGATTCAAACTTCCAGGCAATGGCACGAGAAATTTCCCTTTGCATTATTAGGATATCGCACGACCATGCGCACGTCGGTTGGAGATACTCCTTATCTATTGGTTTATGGTACTGAAGTCATAATACCCGCATAAGTTGAAATTCCCTCCCTTCGGATTATTGTCGAAGCAGAAATTGAGGATGATGAATGGATCAAAACCCGATTGGAACAATTAACTCTGATTGACGAAAAAAAGATGGCCGCAGTTTGCCACGGGCAGTTGTACCAACAAAGAATGGCCCGCGCCTACAACAAGAAAGTGCGGCCCAGGAACTTTGAAGTAGGGAAACTTGTTTTAAGACGTATCCTCCCACACCACGAAGAGGCGAAAGGAAAATTCGCCTCGAATTGGAAAGGTCCATACATCATAAGGAAATTGCTTCCAAAAGGAGCATTGTACTTGGGGGACATCGAAGGAAATGACCCCGAAACGGCTGTCAATGCAGATGCAGTCAAAAGGTATTATGTTTGACCTTTTCGTAATGACGATACTGATGATCGAAAGAACGAAGGCTTTTCATTCATGTTACCCCAAACACTATCATTTTTCTAAACCCTTTGAGCCGGTTACTCTTCCTTGACTACCCTCCTTGGAACTTGAAAAAAAAAAAAAGAAAAAAAAAGAAGGGAAAAATCAAAAGAAAAAAAAAGAAAGGAAAAATCAAAAGAAATTCAAAAGCAAAAAAAAAAAAAAATCAAACAAAAAAAAATGTTTTCCTGAACTACGTCTGACTTGATTCCGAAAGGATACGTAGGCAGCCTCTCCCTGGGGTTCAGTCACACCAAAATAAAAATCCACATTTCCCCAAGAGTTTAAGCTGGGGCAAGTGTTGAGAGTCGACAATGATTCGCCTGAAAGTTCCAAGGTTGTAATTCAATAAAAATTCTTTTTACCCCAAATCCTATTCAAGTCCTTCCGATCGATCGGCAAAGAAAATCCATAATGGGAAGATACATCTATCTGGACCTCATACAAGCAATGAGAGAAATTAAAATGAAAGAGTCTTATCGGTGAAAATCCACACGGGCACCATGAGGCGACAGTGAGTAGAGAAATTAAAAATGAGAGAGTCTTGTTAGTGAAAACTTGCAAAGAGCACTACAGGGCGATGGCGAGAAGAAAAATGAGAGAGGTTAGCTGGTAAAAAACCGAAAAGGGCACTACTAATCGAAAAGAGGATGATTGGTCACTGATATCGACATGGTCTGGGGCAAGGTTTCTCGACCTCGAGAGTCAGATGGTTTATATAGATCAGGCATCCAGTCCAAGACGCATGTCATGTTCATTGAAAGCCGCGTACACTCCAGATAAGTCCTTTTTCTCTCCCCGAAAGGGATATTTCATGTCAAAATTCATTGTCTATGTTTCTTTGTTATTCTCTTTCAATCCCTTTCAGTTTGACTCTGTTTCCAAGGTAAAACAAAGAAAGGATGGCAAAACTGACTTACAGGGTTCTCGTTTGACACGGGTCAACATGCAAAGGGCGTCGAGCCTCATCAAGGGGCATCGAGTCAATACCGACTGGCCGCAACGGCCGACACGTTAAACGCAAAACTCCTGGAAGAAGAGAACCAAATCAAAATGCCTACAAAGGCAAATGAAGTGAAAGGTTGAGTCCCACGTGGCTAATCCTCTCGGCAAAATTTGAAAAGCCGAAATGCTCCAAGTGCTTTAAAGTCAAGTGGAAGGAATAATCAGAAATAAAAGGCCGACAAAGGCGAATTAAAGGTTAAGTCCCACGAGACTAACCGGTGCAACAGAATTTGAGGGGCCAAAAATCCCCCCCCCCCCCCCCCCGCCCCCCCCCCCCCCCCGATGCTCTAGAAATCCAAAAGAAAAACAAGTGAAAGGCCTACAAAGGCAGAATAAAATTGAAATGTTGGGTCCCACATGACCGATCACCACAACAAAAGCTGGAAAGCCAAGGTCCCCAGATTTTGAAACGAAACCCAATCCCCAGCAAGCAAGCAAGCAAGCGGTTGAGATCTTCTTCAAAAGAGTCGAGATCAAATAGTTGAAATAATCAAGGCCGCAAAACCAACCACCGTTTCAAACTAACAAATTGTTCTTTGTTGAAATAAGAATTAGGAGCAACTCAAAAGCAACCGTGCAAAAATCAAGTGCAACCAAGAGAAAGGGCGCAAGAGCTAGAAGCAGCTCTGCAGCAATAACTCCAAAAGGGAAGTTTTCTCCAAAAACCTTTCCCGCATTCATTCAAAAAGGTGTTGAAAACAGCTCAAAACTGAAGTGGTATAAGGTCTCCAGAACCTAGCTACACCTTTTCCGACATGGGAGTACACGCTCCCTAGTCGATGCCAATTAAGGGTATGCATTCCCTAATTGATGTTTTTATTTTCCAATTAAGGTTATACATTCCCAAATTGATTTTCTTTTCCCGACATGGGTGCGCACACTCCCTAATCGATGCCAATTAAGGGTATACATTCCCTAATTGATGACTTCCTTTACAATTAAGGGTAAACATTCCCTAATTGCAGCTTTCTTTTCCAATTAAGGGTATACATTCCCTAATTGATGCTCTCTTTTCCAATTAAGGGTATATATTCCCTAATTGATTTTCTTTTCCCGACATGGGTGCACATGCTCCCTAGTCGATGCCAATTAAGGGTATACATTCCCTAATTGATGATTTCCTTTCCAATTAAGGGTATACATTCCCTAATTGCTGCTTTCTTTCCCAATTAAGGATATACATTCCTTAATTGATGATTTGTTTTTCCAATTAAGGGTATACATTCCCTAATTGATGCTTTCTTTCCCAACTAAGGGTATACATTCCCTAATTGATACTTTCTTTTTCAATTAAGGGTATACATTCCCTAATTGATGTTTTTTATTCCGACATGGGTGTACACGCTCCCTAGTCGATACCGATTAAGGGTATACATTCCCTAATTAATGATTTCTCTTCCAATTAAGGGTATACATTCCCTAATTGATGTTTTCTTTTCCAATTAAGGGTATACATTCCCTAATTGTTGCTTTCTTTTCCAATTAAGGGTATACATTCCCTGATTGATTTTATTTTCCCGACATGGGTGTACACGCTCCCTAGTCGATGCCAATTAAGGGTATACATTCCCTAATTGATGGTTTCTTTTCCAAGTAAGGGTATGAATTCCCTAATTGATTTCTTTTCCAACATAGGGTATACAACCCCTAGTTGATTTTCATTTCGCAACATAGGATCACCAGCCCCTAGTTGATCTTGCTTTGAGATATAGGGCATCCACTCCCAGTCTGCAATAACTCCGGATGCACTGCTCCCAGCCCTTCACCGCTTTCAATAACAAAATAGTGTAGATTTCCTTACAATAACTCACGAAATTCTCCTAGTGAAAACTGGGGCAGAAAATTTCGTTCGTTTGTTTTGATTTTTTGTGCAGATTACATTGTTAGGACATTGGAACTCGAGACGACCGAAAGAAGAAGTTTCGATCCAAAACAATAAAACAAAAAGGGGAAAGAGAAGATTGAACCCAAAGTGCAGAAACGGGAAAGAGATGGACTATTTAGGACGAGATTGAAGTCATCCGTTCGGTATATCCTGCCTTTATCCGAGAAACGACAAGACAAAACCAACACTTGCGGCTAACAAGTATCAAGATTCAGGTCAGAGTCAGCAAAATATCAAGACTCAAGACCAAGTCTTAGATAGGAATCTTGTAACTTAGCAGCTGATAGGTTTAGTTAGTCTCTCATTTTGTACTTGGGTGTAATAAGGAGATCAACAGCAGTAACAGCAGCAACCGCAGTGAAACCACAGCTACTCGGTAGTCCCAGCTACCAAAACTTCCAGAACTACACTGACCTGATTCCTTTATAGCCAAGGATATGTAGGCAACCTTTGAAGCAGGGTTCGGTCAAGCATTTCCAAAACGCTTCACAATGGAGTATACGAATGGATAAAAGTCGTTCATGGTTGCTCACTTCGTCTTTGCCCGAAAACTCTTCGTGTTTCCGAGCAAAGGGGGGGCAGCTGTGAACACGTGATTTTTCACCCACCATATACTCCTACAAATTCAATACAATAAATTAATCTTACGAATCTTGTTGAATTTTAGTGATTAATTGTGAATTGATTTCATTTGCATTGGTTATAATTCATCTTTTAAAGTCATTAAAATTGCATCACTATTACCAGAGAATTATGAACTTATTATTTGTAATTAATTGAATTAAAAATGGACGAATAATGGTTATTTGATGTAATGTAGTTTTTAACAACTAATTACTAAAATTAATCATTTTTATCCAATAAATCACGAATTTGATTAGGAGTATAAAATTAATCATTTTATCCTTTATTAATCCTTGAAGCAAGGTCAAAATTAGTTGTTACATTTTTATTTAATTAGGATTGATATTAACAAAATTAAGGATTTTAATTGAGCTTAAGATGTTTAAAAATCGGACCTGAGCCAAAAGAATCCAGGCCCAAATCTAGTCTCTACAAACACTCACCAGCCCAGCCCAAATTCCCCTTCACC
>ML256608.1:0-74660 GCA_005239495.1 Nicotiana undulata | reverse complement strand
AACGGTATTATCTAGACATAATCAACCCAAGTATATCAATAATGGCTCAATAAATCAAACTCATAGCCTAATTATTTATTTCAAAGCATTCTTCCTAAGATTCCAAATTTTGACCCCGGGCCCACTTGTTCCAAACACGAGGCTCGAACCAAAACCCGATCACCCATAACCCCACGAGTTAGAATATATAATTTGTTTTAAGATTCGACCCCAAATTGAGGTTGAATCACCCAAAATTCTCAAAAACCCAACTCTACCTAAAATCCCTAATTCCTACTTTGATTCCATGTTTTTAGCCCTAGATTCTAGTGATTGATGAAGGAAAATGGTAGAGATTAGAGTTAGGATAACTTACCCAAGTGGCTATGGAAGAAAACTCGCTTGAGGATCGCCTATGTGGTCTTGGAGAGGAAAAAGATGGTGAAAAAGTGATAATCCCGTAATAGTGTTCTGTTTTTGACTTAAGGAATTAACTGGGCGATTTTGTTCATCGCGATCGCAAGAAGAGGGCTGCGATCGCGGAGAGTCTGGTCCTAACTCACTGCGATCGCAGAAGAGGAGTCGCGATCGTGAAGCATAGCTTAGCTGACCTTATGCGATCGCAGGAAGAGGTTTGCGATCGCGGAACACTGGGACGTCACACAATGCGATCGCGGAAGGGACCTGGACAGACCTCTGCGATCGCAGAGAAGAAAACACCAGACACCAGAAACCAGTCCAAAACACCAGATTTTTGACTCTTTAACACCCCGTTAGCTACCCGAAACTCACCTGAGCCCTCGGGTCTCAAAAATAAAAACACACACGACTCCCAAAATATCTAACGAACTTATTCAAGCATTTAAATCACCAAAATATCATCAAGAACATCGAATCAAACCTCAAAACTCTTAGAATTTTCTCAAACTTCATAAACTTCTAAATTTCCCATTTTTAATCTGAATCACGTCGTTTCAAGTCCGTTTCACACCAAATTTCACAGATAAGACAAATAACATATAATAAACCTGTTCCGGGCTCCGTAACCTTAATACGGGCCCGGTAACACGGTTTTCGCTTAATAATTCATTTTCAAATTCCTTTATTATTTCCAGAAAACAATTTCCTTTAAAAATTTATTTCTCGGGCTTGGGACCTCTAAATTCGATTCTGGGCATACACTCAAGTCCCATATTTTCCTATGGACCCTCCGGGACCGTCACATCACGGGTCCGGGTCCGTTTACCAAAAATGTTGACCAAAGTCAACTTTATTCATTTGATTATCATAAATTCTATTTTTCTTCCAATTTCAATATAAAGACTTCCAGGCTACACGCCCGGGCTGTGCATGCATATCGAGGAGAGATTAACAGAGGCTTTCGGGGGCCTCGGAACACAGATTTATCTAGGATGACTTTTTGGGTCATCACAGCCTCTAAGACCAAAATCACCATACGGAGCTATTCCAAGCTCGGAATGCTGAACGGACATCCATAACATTAAAATACACTTCAACCCAAATTTATGAAATTCTTCCAAAATGCTAACTTTTTGCAATGAGCACTGAAATGCTCTTGGGTCACCCAAGACTCGATCCGGACATACACCAAAGTCCAAAATAATCATACGAACCCATTGAAACTTTCAAATCCTGATTCCGAGGTAATTTACTTAAAAGTCCAACCTTAGTCAATTCTTCCAATTTAAAGCTTCCGAAATGAGAATTTTCTTTCTAGTTCAACTCCGAACTTCCCGAAATTTGGTTCCGGCCACGCGCACAAGTCACAATACCTGAAGTGAAGCTACTCAAGGCCTCAAACTGTCGAACGACGCGCTGGAGCTCAAAACGACGGGTCGGTTCATTACATTATCCCCCACTTAAATATACGTTCATCCTCGAACATGCCAAGAACTGCTTCATAGTTGTCCAAAATCACTGTGCAAGACCTTGTGTACCTACCCGTGCCATCAAAAGCTAGTTGGGTACCTCAGCTCCAGCCGGACTGAAGGTCCTCCCTTTTATTCAATCAATAAGCCTTAGAACCACATTCCAACCTCTGAATACTTCTACAAGATCTGATTCTATCATACGAACACAGTATCAATCACTACACTCTACACCAAAACATGATCATACACCTTTGCTAAATTCCCGCCATGCACCGCATGATTCACATGCCCATAATACCATCCTCCGACCACAAAAGCTGAAATTTCACGAATCTGAAGCCTGCAATACACCTCAATCCTCCCAATTCTGCCATGATAGAAGAGATGTGTAGAAACTCATAACCACATGTCGAATCAACAAATTCCTGGAGTCTCTTCTCCTGGCAGGAACAATTACTTCTTTCTGAACCGAATAACGATATTTGTTCCCTAACAACCCTACATAAATATAATCGCACTTATCCCAGGTTCAATAACCTCGTCTCACCCAGTACAAGCCATCTCAAACACTGGCCAAAATCTCATGTGACGCAATCCATGTGTCGACGAGCCACACCTCAAATATGATATATAAGGAAAAACGATCTCTGGAAAAGAACTACACGGCCCACGTAACTAATAAATCAACAAAAAAGATGTTACGAACCTTCCTTAGAAAATGAGGAACAAAACACACGAGAATAGATATAGGAAAATTGTACTCCACATCACTATTGAGGCGTGAAACCCTATACACACATGATACCGTTGCGGCGTGCAACCCGATCCAACCATGATACCCGTGGCGTCGTGCCACCCAATCCAAAAAACATAACCATGGTGGCGTGCCACCCCATCCATGCATAATAATCTAAATAAAACACACATCAAGTTGTAACGCTTACACTCGCGAAATATCTGAATATCAATTGCAAGCACGCCAAGTGCATAATGCAAATCCTGGGGAGACGGGTAGCGCCATACGCTACGAAACACAAGCACAACTAAAGTGCGATATATGATCTGCATCTCGAGAGACATCCTGCTCACATAACACCACCGCTACGTGGGACCTCAACATATGTGCGAATAATCAACTGCCTCACAGCCCACATGGTACAATAGAGTATTACATGAAATAGCTGATGACGAAAATAACATCCAATGCCCGAAGACTCCTCCATAAGAAATGCTATGCTTAATAAACACACCCGGCATGGAGTAGAACACATATCCATATTTAGACCCATCAACGGACCCCCAGCCGATTCTAATGATACTATACTGGGCTAAAAAACTTTCAAGGATCCACAATATCCTTTTTCCATGACATGCAAGAACAACCGACGAATCTGGAACAACTTACATAGTCCACAATCCAAGGAATAGAATGCCTCTCAGTGTACCTATCATGCCGCTATACGATATTACCAGAACTCATCATAACTCCTGAATTACTAGTAAAATAAACACTTCCTTGGCTAGAAAGATTTTCACTCACCTCATTTCAGAAGAACCAACGGAACACGCAACTGAATGCTCAAACTGCAGAAATTACAAACCTCAAGTCGTGATCTAAACCGCCATAACTCTTCCCGAATCTATTTACACAATAAAGCCATTCAAATTGAATACCTCCCAAATGGACCTAGTTATGGTGGCGCTCAAGCCCACAAGTACAACAACAAATCACATGCATAACTTCACGTTGAAGGAACTGATCACTACCACAATCATGTTGATTCAACCATTACTAACCTACCCAACTTCTTCCAATTTATTCTCGACTTGCCTTAAAAAAAATAGCTCCATTCACAAACATAACGAACCAAATCCGTACACATCCCGAGTGACTCGCCTCATGAGAACACATCGTCTTATTACTCATGAATCATCTCATATTCTCCTTATCCGCACAATAGTGTCTCCGACTGGTACACCCATTCTGAGTTAGTGTGTGTGTGTGTGTGTGTGTGTGTATATATATATATATATATCAAGAATAATAAGAAAATGTAAGGTGTCAAGCAAAGAGCTAAGTTTTACTCGGTGCACGAGTTCAATCCAATTTGGTATATTTCTTAAAACTTTTTCTATGAATTTCTTATATCATTTATTTTCTTACACTTTGATTTTAGTCTTTCATTTCTTATCTTGATTTGTTTCGTATTTATTATATTTAATTTATTCTCTAATTTTTGGATACCCAATTTTATTGTTATCAAGTGGTATCAGAGAGATTCTATCGGGATTTCACTTGATAAATTCTTGGGATTTTTTGAATAATGAGAACAAAGAAAAAAATAGAAAATATTATAGCAGCATGTACAGTAACGTGAAAAAAGTAGTTTAAAGGCCAAAAAATAAGTTATTATTGCTTTCTCTCTAAGAGCTGATACTAGATCTTTAAGAATAAGAAAAATATCTTTTCTAGAAGGAACAAAATTGTTGTGCATGTATGAAAAGATATTCCATAACAATTTCTAATAGTAATTGATGCAATATGTTGTTTCATCATCTAGCAGATGACACATATAGGAGAGTTAAAAAAAATTTAGTATATGATAGTATGTCATTCGGACATCATTTGACCGTTTGAAGTGACTTTGGAATTTGGACGCGAGACATTCTTTAATAAACTACTAGCTATGTATTGTCAATGTCTAATTTCATCATATAGAACAAATAAGAAATGTATAATGTCACCAGAAACAGTGAATTTTCAATTAGCAGTATAAGTATGATATTTCATTCAAAGATCATTAGTGCGTGTAAAATCATGATTTGGAATTTGTACATATATATATAATGTCATATAAAGTCTATCTAATTCCTGAATAACTAACAATACAAAAAGAAGGTTATTAAAGGGTTTTATAAGGTTTGGAGTGCATTCAATGTTTTATCCAGATAAAGGGATAAAAATATTTATTTGATAATATAGAGCTCCTTATATTTTCTTAAAAGAAAAGCATCAATGATAGCATTGAGCCTGAAGAAAAATCCGATGATAATAGTGACACCACGAATGATCTGCAATCTAAAACTTTATAATATTAATTGCAAGTACAATTTACTCAATATAGAATGTCCGAGTTAAAGAAATGTTAATAGTTTATTTCAGGGTCATAAATTTTTTTATACCAAAAATTTATTATTAATTATAATCACAACTTCTTCCAACATGAAATGCAACTTAATTGGGTTTTCGAAAGACATATAAAAGTTGATTAAGATTTTGCTTTGTGGTTTCATGCTTTCATAATAGTGCCTATATATGCAAATAGAGAGATTTGTTTGATTGCCTAAGTATTAGTAACAAATTTCAATTATTTTAGACGGAAAGAGTGCAAATATGTGTGTCTATTACTGACATCTATATATGGAGATGGCTGAAATTTGCTATGTGATCACAATATCTAATGTACTACGTATCATTGACTATGAAGCAAGAAACCTTCAAAATCATACGAAATTAATTATGGCTTGATTCTTACTTAATATTTCTTCCATAAATACCTGCACGGTTTGATTTCATACCATTCTCAATATGGTCTTCAATTAGAAAACACAACTATATAAAGTGCTTATCACGACACAAATTATGAAACATAAACACTAATTTGACCATCCAAAATGGCAGTCTCGTATAACTCTACTATATTTCTTATAGTTTCTCTACTATCAATCTCGTTCACGTTAACAATCGTGAGAGCCGATTTGGTAACTGATGTTTGCTCCAAAGCACAAAAACCTGCTCTATGTTTATCGGCTTAAAATGCAGACCCTCGATCTAAAGGTGCAAATCTCGAAGGTTTAGCGACTATTTCAATAGACATAGCACAAAAGGATGCACAAACAGTGCATGATCTTGTCAATATGTTGCTTAAACAGGCAACTGATCCAAAATTAAAGACGCGATACGATTCGTGTTTGGAGAATTATAACGATGTTGTTGATGATCTAGGAGATTTGCCAGGGTTTTTGAAGTCCAAAGACTATCTCGGTTTGAATGTTCATGCTTCTGCTGCTTTTGATGGTCCTACTACGTGCGATGATAATTTTTCAGAAACACCACCTGCTGAATCGCCACAACTCAAAGATGCAAGTGACAAACTTCAAGGAATTATTAATATTATTTTGGTTATTAGCAATCTATTGAAAGGGTAATTGATATCAATTTATATTTTATGCTAGCATTGTGATCGACTTGAAAAATATATGTGAAAGTCTTTAAGTCATAAAACCATAGGTATGTTTCTCTATACGAGTTTTGTCCAGGCAATCACTAATAACGGCAAACTAGATGTCTTATATATTTCTTATTTTTAGTCAAACATTTTAAAATTATATCTTACTCATTTTTCTTTACTTTTTCTACTTTTTTTTTTGGTGAGGGGGCAAGGGGGCGGGATATATAAACACGGAGACGAGATAATTCAAAACTTTCAAAATGTTATGGTGTTTCTATTAATGAATGTAGCATTAAAATTTTTGCCATGTTAGTTTACTAAAGAAATATTTCGGCTTCAACTAAAAATGAATACAATAAAATTGAAAACCAAATAAAACAACTACACAACCTTGAATCGTTACAATACCTTTGGAAAAAATGATAGTGTTTACTCTTAAAATCGGACAACAATTAAACTTATAAGTGATTTTAAGGATATGTCATTTCACCTAACACAAATTGATAAATATGATGATTAATTCTAAAAATTAACAGTAAAATAAAGTAAACCAGTATAGAAATGCAATTGGCCCTCGAGCTAGATCACCCTCGAGAGTTTAAGAGAAAAAAGAGTATTGTATTGCTTTGTTATGCGAGAGTTAGATGATTACAAATGATTAGAACCCTCTCTATATAGTAGATGAATTCTACTTATGATACAATTCTAATTACAGAAGAAAATCTCATCATTAGCTAAATAATTGTTCTTGATTTGATTCGTTCCGAGATTTCCACCATGATCCTCGACCGGTCACGAATATCTCGGTTTTCCGTTAGTATGATATCTTCAGTCTTGGTCGATGTCTATCATGTTTGGTCTCGATCATTACTGGTCTCGATCTCGATTGGTACGTCGAATCCCGAGCTCGGTACCTCACCTTCATGTCTCGGTCTGATATAACACGGGGCTGAGTCCGGTTTTAACCGTATACAGATCGTCCTCTCATTTTTTGGAGCGTAATGACAAGAAACGAATTGAGTCTTTTATCTTTACCCTGATTTGTCATGACGTCATCATCGTGATGTAAGCGACACAGGTGACCGAAATGTCCCGCCGGTACAGTTCCCCGGGTATTTAATGTGTGTCAGTTGGTCGGCCACTACCAGCCTTGAACCGTCGTCGTGAAACCTATAAATAGGTCTTTTTTTTATTCTTTCAAACTTTACGTTCAATCTCTTATGCTCTAATCTTCAAAGCTCTCAACATCCTTAAAGTTTTTCATCTTCAAATGTTTAAGTTCCATTGTTGATACTCTTCTCGAACGCCAAATATTATTATCTCCATTCTTCTTTGCCCTCAAAACCTAATGGGGAAAACATCTAAAACTGTTCCAAAAAAAAAAAACTCCTCATCTCGGCCAGGCGGTGAGAGAATAACGGCGGAGCCACGCCCTGAGGAGCTTGTTCCCGGGGGGTGCGTTATTAGTTCCGACTTTAAGTTCGAGAAAACCTAATCGGTCCCGATCGATGCGAGCCATTATCGAGATACATATGCTCGATTTCCGAGAATTTACTCAAACAAGTGAAGAAAGATTGTAACTAGGAAAACAAAGAAGTAGTGATACCGGCCCCTGAAGAAGACATCACTACTCACGTGAAAGGGTTCTTGAGTGTTTACTCTTACTCTTTCACGCCTGGACCCCTCGATCCAGTCAGAAAATACCAAGTAACCCTCTGACAAATCCACCCCTCTTTCTAGAGGATTGTAATATTGCTTCGATTTTCTGAGAGCAAAATTGAAAGGCTCCGATTTTTGGAGGATTGTAATATTGCTCTAGGCCAGTAAGACTTTTATCTCAAGCATAGACGAGGACAAAGACAGGGGTTGGATGGGTCAGTTTGTCCGAATAAGGACCTCAGACCTGATTCCGGCTGAGAGCATGTCATTTCCCAGACGATGGAATATAAAACGTAAGTACGATTCCATTATCAGTTTCTACTTGTTAATTTCACTTCTTCACATTCTCTTATTGATGTTCTTTTTCGGTGTAGCTGTTGCCTGGATGTCGGGTACGGTTCCCCATCTCGAGAGCTAGGTTAGGAACCTGGTCTCGACATCAACATATGTTGAACGCGCATGGCGCGATTTATCGAAGGGCCGGTGGGAAGCCAAGAACCATGGTAAACCTTATTCTTGTATATAACGATTTGATTAAAATATCCCTCTGAAATACTCAATTTCTTCTTCTGAAGGTCTCATAAAAATGCAATCATGAGGCCCCCATTTGGTGAAGAAGAAACCTCACTCCCTGTCCCATAGTCGGCAAAGGAGAACAAGAGGAAAAATACCTCGACCTCTGAGCGGATAGAGCCTAAGAAGAGAGTGGCTCATAAGCCAAAAAAAACTCCATTCCCCTGTATGTGGAGTCAACCCAACTCCTAAGGGAGGAAGTAGAAGAGGAAGAAAAGGAGGATGATTTGGAGTTGGTGACCTGAGTGAGGACAAAAACCGAGGCTCAAAAGGTCACTGAATCGGTAGGAGTCGAAAATAATCTACCCCGAATTGATGGGGCCTCAGGAGAAGATTTGGTCGAAGTCCCCGAGCCGGCTAAGGCCGAAGGTGCCTCACCTCAAGGTGAGAAGGTCTTTGAGGAGGTGGTGGATGTTGCTGCAACAGCCAAGCTCGAGATTCCTCGAGACAAAGAGAATTACCCAAAGGATCCGCCTGGGGAAATAGAGATCGAGAAATCCCTGTCATCTCCTTCATTCTCCTAGGAAATGATTCGAGAGGCTCGGGCCATGAAGACTCCTTACGTAGAAGGTGCCCATGGAGGGGAGGACCCTTTCCGTGGTTATTTTACTGGGTCGACGATGCCGCTAGCATGAGTGACTTGGAGGTACCGAGGAAGGACTCGGTTGAAACTTCCTCGAGCTTTAGATCAGTTCCTGGCCCCTAGTGTCGATCCCGGGTGCAAACAATGATCGTCATCACAGTCCCGGAGGATCCACGAGTTTTTGCAACCCCCGTAGGGGTGGCTAGCTATCTTCGGAGTTTGGTCACAGAGGAAGACCAAACTCTAATGGACCAGGTGAGAGCGCCTTGTCTCTTTAACGACTCCCAACAATCTTTGAACCGGGTAATTCCTTACTCCCTATCTCAATATCCATCTTTATACTTGAGTTTTTTATTTTCTCGTATAACTCTTTCTTTTCTGTTTTAGAGGCCTCGGTGCTTCATCACGAAGCTTTCTTTCGATCTCGAGGGGAGATGAGTCGATATGAGGCCGAAGTCTGAAGGCTTATTGAGGAGAAGTACTCCTCCAAGCTTGTCAGCGAGCAAAGGGATGAGGAAATAAAGGGCCTTTGTGCGGAGCTAGAAGCAGCTCAAAAAGAACAGACTGACCTGGCCGAGCAGGTAATAAGAATCTTAGAAGTATATGACATCAGTTCGGGTGTCACGGCTAATAGTTCGATCTCACAGGTCCAGCGTAAGCTCGAGATAATCGGGCAGCTTTGGGAAAAGTGAATGTGGTGAAGGCGGAGACCATAGCATGGAAGCAAAACATGGACCGCCTCGCCTTAGAGAAAGAGGCCACTCGGGCTCAATTATCTTCGGCTGAAAACCAACTCCAAAGCATGAGAGAGAAGAACTTGGTGCAAACTAAGAAAATTGAGGAGTTTCGTACTCGGTTGAGTTCGACAACCTCCGATCGAGAGAAGTTGGTCAAGGAACTTGCAGCAGCCAAATCTGAGGCTGAGACGGTTGATGCTAAGGCAATCGTGGCCATCTACTGATCCGACGACGAAGCCTCTCAAGCTCGAGAAAAAGAAGTTTCTGATGTTTCTAATGTTCAAGCGTATTGGGTTGCCGAGCATGCCAACTGCCAGTCTCGAAGGGAGACACTCGAGGAGATCCACGCTCGTGACTTCGATCTCACTGCCGAGATCGAAAATATGAAAGATCTTGAAGCCGAAGCCAAAACATTGGCCTCTCATGATGATGATGACTCCGAGAGCATGAGTGGGCCCGAGAGTGGAGAAGTCCCCGAAGGTGAAGACGTTGCTCCTGGGAAAGATTAGGCACTTAGTATCTTTCTTTTTGGATTTTTGTATAGGATCCCGATCGGGCCATGTTGCCCTTGTAAATAATTTTTGATATATATAAAGATCTTTTCCCTTTCTATCTTGTCTTGTAAAATTTTACTTCATGTCTACCTTATGAAAATTTTGTTTCATTTATGCCATATGAAATTGTATTCATAGGTTCAAGGTTTAGGCATTTCAACCAAAATCGAACTAGTGTAGTTTTTACGATCAAGTGAGTGCTTTCTCATACTCAAAGTAAGGTAACCCTTAGGTTTTATTTGAGTGAGGATGATCTCTCGAACTCAAATAAAAAAATGGCCCCTAGGCTTTTGTATTAGGCCGATATGGCCTTTGTAAAAAGAATGTTTATGGCTTTCTCCCCTTCTTGGCTTGAAAAGTTTTTTTATCATTTGTATAAAATTTCTAATGCCTTAGCACGAAATAAGGAATTGTTTGAGAGTTCGAAAAATTTTGTGCTCATTTAGAGTTTTCGAGGCTTGATATTATCGAAGCCCTTTGTAATTTAGCCGAGGGTAGCCTTTTTAACTGGTTTATGAAAATATTTGAAGGCCTGTTTTATTACGGAATTCAGACGTCTCCGAACCGTGTTAATCCGGTCGTAGCCTTTTTAGTTTGTGACTTGCCTCTTGGGCTTATTTTTCCATTTCACTTCGAGCTTTCCCGAAGTGTCAGTCCCCGAGTGGGGTGGTTGTGGCCTACAAAAATCGAGGGTTGCTTTTAAGGTCTTATGGTCTCAGAGTTTTAATAATTTGATCTCGTCTATTTTTGGACGGAAGTCCCCGAGTGTGGGGTTAGTTGTTCGAAATTCAGTTATCGTCGGCCCTTAAGCCTATTTTCACAATAGATCAATAGTATGAAATTGTAGAGTAAATGTTTTCTAAGGCATGAAATATCGACAAGGAAAAATACTTCTCTTAATAGATGATTATACATGCGTACATGTTTGATGTCAGGGCTCGAGCAACCTATATGGGCACGGTTCATTCGACCGTTTGGCCCTTACAAAATTTACCTATCGAGACCTCATTGTCAAGAAGTAATTTCCTTGCAACAAAGTTAACATTCGAGGGTGATGCCCCCCAGTATTCGAGGTTGATCGTAAAGAAGCCTCGGATACTGTTGAATTGCTCTAAGTTAGCACGATCAATGGTTGCCTCATTAAAAACCTCGCCGTAAAAACCCATTTAGGAAAAAAACCGATCTAAAGGAAAAAGAGTGCAACACGTGCTTTCAGACCAAAAGACTTCGTGTTGAAGAATCCATCATCGTTTATGATCGAACACCTGCAATGGCTAGTTTAAAATATAAATGAAAATGGAACGGTTGTACCTTAGCAGTAGTATCGTTTTAGGAGCGACAGGTTCCAATTGTTTGGTAATTGCTCGTCATTTATCGTGCCAAGCTTGTAGGATACTTTTCTGATGATGTCGAGGACATGATATGGTCCCTCCCAATTTGGACCCAGTTTTCCTTCATTCGGATTTCGAGTGTTGAGGGTGACTTTTCTTAGCACTAAGTCCCCGATTTTAAAATGTCAAAGATTGGCTCTTCGATTGTAGTACCTTTCGATCAGTTGTTTTTGTGCGGCCAATCAAACGGGAGCTGCCTCGCATCTTTCAACCAACAATTCTAGGCTTTTATTCATGGCCTCATGATTCGATTCTTCTGTTGCATATTGAAACATGAGGCTAGGTTCTCCGGCCTCGACAAGGATAAGAGCTTCGACACCATAGATTAAAGAGAACGGTGTTGCCCCCGTACGGGATTTCGACGTCGTGTGGTACGCCCAATGAATCTCGAGCAATATCTCTCTCCATTTTCCCTTAGCATCGGTCTATCTCTTCTTAAGATTTTGAATAATGGCTTTGTTGGTCAATTCGGCTTGTCCGTTCCCGCTGGGATGATATGGTGTTGATAAAATCCTTTTAATCTTGTGATCCTCGAGAAATTTAGTCACTTTACTGTCGATGAATTGCTTTCCATTATCATACATAATCTCGGTAGGCATCCCCTATCCACATATAATGTGGTCCCAAATGAAGTCTATGACTTCTCTAACTTTCTCGAAAGCTTGTGCTTCAACCCACTTAGAAAAATAACTAGTCATAAATAAAATAAACTGAGCTTTAATTGGGGCCGATGGGAGAGGGCCGACGATGTCCATTCCCCATTTAATGACGGCCATGGGGATAGGACCGAGTGGAGCTGCTCCCCGGGCTGGTGAATCATTGGCGCATACCTTTGACATTTGTCGCACTTTCAAATGAACTCTTTTGTATCCTTTTCCATATCGACCCATTAGTACCCTGCTCTGATAACTTTGTGAACCATGATTTGGCACTAGAATGATTTCCACAAGTGCCTTCATGAATCTCATATAGGACGTACTCAGTATCTCTCGGTCCTAAACATATCACCAATGGTCCATCGAACATCCTCCTAAATAATGTTTCGTCCTTGGACAAAGTGAATCGTGTTGCCTTTGGGCGTAGAGTTCTTGACTCCTTTGGATCTGAGGGGAGCTTCATGTTCTTTAGGTATTCTATGTACTTATTTCTCCAATCCCAGGTTAGAATTGTAGAGTTTATTTCGGCGTGGCCTTCTTCGATCACTGATCTCGAGAATTGTACGATAGTCCTCGAGTTAAGTTCGTCATCTTCGACCGATGACCCCAAGTTTGCATTGGCATTGGTCTTGTTGTTCTGTTCTCGAGGTACATGTTGTAAGGTCCACTATTTAAACCAATGTAAAGTTACCTGTAGCTTGTCCAAGTACCTCTGCATTCGGTCTTCTCGGACTTCGAAAGTTCTGTTGACTTGGTTTACCACGAGTAAGGAATCAATTTTGGCCTCGATGACCTCTGCTCCCAAGCTTTTAGTTAACTTGAGACCTGCAATCATGGCCTCATACTCGGACTCATTGCTAGTTAATTTTGAAGTTCTGATAGATCGTCTAATAATATTAGCCGTGGGTGGCTTTAAAACGATACCCAGCCCAGACCCCTTCGCGTTCGAAGCGTCGTCCGTGAAGAGGGTCCACACCCCCTATGATGTACCCGATTTTAATAACATTTCCTTTTTTACTTCGGGTATGAGGGTTGGCTTGATGTTGGCCATGAAGTCTGCCAAGATTTGAGACTTGATGGGCGTTCGGGGTCGATACTCGATATCATACCCACTGATCTCGATGGCCCATTTGGCCAATCGACCCAAAAGTTCGGGTTTGTGCAAAATATTGTGAAGGGGATAGGTAGTTACAACACATATTGGATGACATTGGAAATACAATTTTAATTTCCTAGAGGCGCTTATTAAAGCAAGCACTAATTTTTCTAAGTGTGAGTATCTGGTCTCGGCCTCACCTAAGGTCCGACTAACATAGTAAATAGGGAATTGCGTACCCTGTTCTTCTCGAATTAGGACCCCATTTATCGCTATTTCCGAGACTACCAAGTATAAGTAGAGTTACTCGTCCGCTTTTGAGGTGTGAAGCAGTGGCGGTCTTGATAAGTATCGCTTTAGTTCCTATAAGGCATGTTGGCAATCCGGAGTCCATGCAAAGCTACTCTTCTTCTTAAGTAGTGAGAAGAATCGGTGACTCCTATCTGAGGACCTCGAAATGAATCATCCTAGGGTGGCTATGCGCCCCGTTAACCTTTGTACGGCCTTGACATTATCTATGAACGTGATATCCTGCATGGCTTTGATTTTATCGTGATCTCGATTCCCCAATTTGATACCACGCCGAGGAACTTGCCCGAGCCGACCCCGAACGCACATTTCTCCGGGTTGAGCTTCATGTTGTACTTTCTTAGTATATCAAAAGTCTCCTGCAAATGTTTCAAATGGTCCTCTGCTCGCAGGGATTTAACTAACATGTCATCAATATAAACTTCCATTGATTTTTCTATTTGTTTTTCGAACATTCAATTTACTAGGCGTTGATAAGTTGCACCAGCATTTTTTAGTCCGAACGACATTACATTATAACAATAGGTGTCGTATTTAGTGATAAATGAAGTATTTTCCTGATCCTCCAGGTTCATTTGTATTTGGTTGTACCCGTAGTAGGCCTCGAGAAAACTGGATCTCGTGGCAAGTCATGGCATCGATCATGCGATCGATATTCGGCAAAGGAAAAGAATCCTTAGGGCATACCTTGTTTAAGTCCTTATAGTCTACACACATTCTAAGTTTATTTCCCTTCTTAGGGACTACCACTATGTTTGCTAACCATTCTGGATATTTCACTTCCCGAATGGATCCTATTTGGAGAATTTGGTTACCTCGTCCTTGATGAATAGGTGCTTAGCCTCGGATTGGGGCCTTCGTTTTTGCTTTATTGGACGGAACTTTGGGTCTAGGCTTAGTCGATGGGTAGTAATTTCTGGTGGGATCCCTTTCATATCGAGATGGGACAAGGCAAATCAATCCATGTTAGCTTTAAGGAAATGAATAAGTTTGTTCCTGAGCTTGGGGGTTAGCCCCGTGCCTAGGTATACCTTTCGTTCGGGCTGGTGGTCGATCAATGTGATTTGTTCCAGCTCTTCGACCATTGACTTTGTGGCGTCAGAGTCATCGAGAGTTATAAACGATCGAGGGATCCAGTAGTCTTCATCCTCGTTGATCCCTTGCTCCTAAAATTGGGTTGAGGCCGATGTTTGTGGTTTCTATTCGGCCTCCTGCTTTCCCTTCGACTCTGATCCATTCGCTGATGAGATTTCCGATACCCGTATCACTTCGTCGACTGCAAACATCTCTTTAGCGGCAGGTTGTTCCCCGTACAACTTTTTTATTCCCTCCGGTGTCTGGGAACTTCAAAACTTGGTGAAAGGTCGAGGGTACTGCCCTCATGTTATGGATCAAAGGCCTTACGAGCAGAGCGTTGTATCTCGTGTTACCCTCGATCACATGGAACTTTATTTCTTGAATGGTCCCAGCTACGTTTAGTGGAAATATAATTTCACCTTTGGTAGTTTCACTCGCCATCTTAAAGTCGTTAAGAACCCGAGATGCAAGCACAATTTGACCATGTACACCGAGCTGCTCCACAACTCTCGATCGAATAATGTTGGCCGAGCTTTCTGGATCAATCAAAACACGTTTAACTTGAATTTTATTCATAAAAATATATATTACCAGTGCGTCGTTGTGGGGTTGTGAGATACCCTATACATCCTCATCATTGAAAGACAAGGTCCCTTCCGGCACATAATCCCGAGTTCGTTTTTCTCACGTGATCGACACCTTGGTGCACTTAAATATGGCTCCTTGTGGAATATCGACCCCACCAACGATCATGTGAATCATATGTTGTGGTTCTTCCTATTTGAATCCCTGTCTCTGAAGTGGTTCTTAGCTCGGTCGCTCAAGAATTCTCGAAGGTGACCCTCGTTGAACAAACGGGCAACCTTCTCCCTTAGCTGTCTGCAGTCCTCCGTTCTATGACCATGAGTGCCATGGTATTTGCATATTTGATTAGGATTTCTGTAGGCCGGATCGGTTTGTAGGGGTCGAGGCCAGGTATCTTTGATCTGCCCAATGGCCGATACAATAGCTGATGCATCAACGCTGAAGTTGTATTCTAATAGTTGTGGTGCTTCTGTGGGCTTGATATTTCTATCAAAACCACTCTTACTCATGAGCCCTCAGGAGCTCTGCCCTCAATCGTTTCTTCGATCACTTCGAACGGGATTGTGTCCAGGACCGTTGTTTCTCCGATCTCCACCGTATGGTTGATAACGATCTATGTTCGATCGTGGTTCTCTGTCGATGTCCCTTTGAATTCTGCCAACGTGCCTGTTTAGATAAACGGAACCGGAAGGAACTTCCAAACTGATCATCCTCGACCCTGATTTTTAACTGGTACCGATTATGCACATCGGCCCAGGTCACAACTGGATATTCGATTAAATTATGTTTTAACTGTCGTGAGGCCACCGAACTTCATACGTTCAGACCTTGAGTAAAATCTTGGACGACCCAATCATCTGCGACCGGGGGTAGGTCAATATGTTCCATCTATAACCGAGATACGAACTCTCTGACCATTTCATTATCTTTCTGCTTCACTTTGAAGAGGTCCAACTTTCTAGTCTCGACTTCTATGACTCGGGCGTGTGCTTTGACAAAGGAATCTACGAGCATGGCAAATGAAACAATGGAGTTGGGGGGGGGGGAGGGGGGAAATTATGATAACATATCATCGCCCTCTTCGATAAAGTTTCTCCAAACTTCTTCAGCAGAACGAACTCAATCTTACTATCCTCTAAGTCGTTCCCCTTTATTGCACATGTGTAAGAAGTGAAATGCTCATTGGGGTAAGTGGTTCCATTATATTTGGGAATTTCTGGCATGCGAAATTTCTTGGGAATGGTCTTAGGATTCGCACTTGGGGGGAAAGGCTTTTGCATGAACTACATCGAATCCAAACCCTTCATAATCGGTGGTGCCCCCGGAATTCGATCAACTCGGGAGTTATACGTTTCTACCTTTTTGTCATTTTCCTCAATCTTCTTCTCCCCCGATTCAATCCTCTTTGTAAGCTCTTCGAGCGTTTTCATAATGGCGGGCTCAGTCTCCGATTCATTACGTTTGACTTCTCCTGTACTGGTTCGACCCTGTGAACAACTTCTAGTGAGGGCTCGCGTTCAATCCTACTCGGTGCGCAGTTCTGGTTTTGGGGTTGCGCTATAGCAGCTTGTTCATCCTGCAACATTTCAAATATTAGTCGAAGGCTGACTCCGCCGTCTTCGCCGCCTTGTGTATCTTGACCGGCTGGTCGAACGTCTCTGCGGACGCTATTTTCGGGATCGACGCCCAAATTTGCATTTAGGGTGACAAGGGAACTGACGTCGATGGGATCTGCAACCGGCACTCCCTCGAGGCCAGCCTGAGGTACTTCGATCTCTGGGGCGGCTATATTGTCGTTTTCCTCATGAAAACCAAGGCCATTGTCGGCGTGTGTGAGTACTGTTTGAGAGTTAGATGTCGTCACACGAGAATAGGTGGAGGACTTATTAAAGGCATATCTGGGGGACATGCTGATCCTGAAATCAAAGCACTTACGAGAACAAACATAAAGCAGTGTGTGTGATAAGAATTAGTACCAGGCAATCACTATAGCACAAATTTCACCTAGCACAAATTGATAAATATGAAGATTAATGCTAGAAATTAACAATAAAATAAAGCAAACCGGTATAGAAATGCAATTTGGCCCTCGAGCTAGATCGTACCGGCTGAGATTATAGTTAAGAAATATGAAATGAACTGAAGAACAAGAGAGTTTAAGAGAGAAAAGAGTATTGTATTGCTTTGTTATGCGAGAGTTAGATGATTACAAATGATTAGAACCCCTTTATATAGTAGAAAAATTCTACTTATGGTACAATTTTAATTGTAGAAGGAAATCCAATGATTAGCTAAATAACCGTTCTTGATTTGATTCGTTCCGAGATTTCCGTCACGATCCTCGACCGGTCACGGATATCTCGGCTTTCCGTTAGTATGCTATCTTCGGTCTTGCTCGATGTTTATCCTGTTTAGTCTCCATCATTACTGGTCTCGATCTCGATTGGTACTTCAAATCCCGAGCTCGGTACCTCACCTTCACATCTCGATCTGATATAATACGGGGATGATCCTTAGCCTACCATCATGGTCTCAGTTAATCAACAAAATTGGATGAGCCCGATTTTAACCGTAAACAGATAGCTCACACAGAAGTACCAAAAGAACAAAAAGAAGCTTGCTTAAAATCTTTTGAGTGAAACCCATCAGTTTATGGTCAGATGATATAAGCTATTCTTTTCCTTTTAAATAGTGTGATTTCTGTTATATCTTAAATTGAAGATTAGTAAAATCTATTCTGAGACCACACATACGTTACTAGCTAGTCATGCGATTGCACTCCAAAAATAAGATTACAGCATTATACCAGCACGATTTATTTCTATGCTTATCCTAATGGTTGAGAAATATGAACATTAAAAAGACAGCTATTATCGGTCGGAGAATTAATTAAGATTTACACTGAAATGCAAAGATTATGCGGGTTTTAAAAAGTCTCACAATAATTGACGGTTGATCAATATTTTACCACGACCAAACATATACCTAGCTGTGTTTATGAAAAACCGAATCAAATCAAAAATCGAATTAAACCGACAAAAAATCGATAATATTTTTAGTTTAATTTGGTTTTGATTTTGAATTTTAAAACTGATCAAATTAGTTTGGTTTTGATTTTAAGCAGAAAAAATTCAACGAAACTGACTGCTATAAGATATCTATTTAAAACTAATTATTACACACATATATGTATATCTTTTATTAATTTTGATGGTACATATTAATCGTTTGCACTCTTAGTTTATAGTATAGCTCTTTGTCTTAACATTCTAGTTTGATTGGTAGTCCTTATTTTTTTAAGTTCAAGAATCTATTCCTTGTTAAAAATAACTTGTCTGTAATTGATTCCTTAAAATTCATCATTATTTAATTCAATTATCATCAAGATATATTGGTAAATGATACATTTTCTTAAAGAGTAATTGGTTTGATAGTGTTTGGTTGGAATATAATTGCCGGAATTTGTACTTGGCCGTGTATGTTTTAATATTAAAAAAAGAACCCGACAAAAAATCAAAAAACTAATAAAATCGATAAAGACGTGAGCCAATAAAATCAACTTAATTTGTTTGATTTGATTTCTATATTCAAAAAATTGACTTAATTTGTCTGGTTTAAACTGGCCTAACCGAACTATGAAGACCCCTTAATATACCATTGCGTAAAATGTCTTAGGTTTAAGCATAGTAGAGAGAGAGAAAAAAGACGACAACAACAACGAATCAGACAAGATTAGCTCAAGCCTAAGGTCACTAAAGCAATTGCTAAGTCTCATAAATTGAAAATCCAAGTTGACCAAGTCATTTTCACTCGGAAACATATTTGAATCATTTAAACGAATGAGATATATTACAGATATTCTACTTAAAGGTAAAGATTTTAGATCACTAGATGATGATAATTTTTAAAAGATTATGTATGAATCTATTTGGTTTATTTCATGACGTACTAAAACTATTCAAAAATACGGAATTATTTTTGACGTTTTGCTTAGTGGTAGAATTGACTATAAAATATATATATATATATATATTTGAATGGTAAAGATGCATACGAGATGGCTCGAACACACCACATTCAGATAAAAATATACACAAATCATATGGTATAAATTTAAACAATTTAAAAGGAGAATATTGTCCGCATTTCAAAATTATTTGCATGTGACGAAAGAAAATATTACACCCCATTTATGGTTACACTATAAAGAAGAAGATAAGAGAGAAGGTTGATCAAAGTGTACTAAAGAAGAAAAGAACATAGAGAAAGTGATCGGAATTTAATAATATTTTGGATGGAGTTTGTAGTGATAAACCCTTATCTATAGTTTTTTTTACCTTTGTGATGGGCAAAATCAGATGCACAGTGAAACATATTTGGTGGATACTCGTGCTTATAAATCCTGTGTTTGTTCCCATTGTGCTTCTATAGAGCTACGAGCCTCCCAAGTTTGTTTTCCTTACGGATAAAACATATGAATATAGTAATGTGTGTGTTTTGATTTTCAAAAGGTGGATGATTTTGTTTTTAATGCTTTTTTGGAAGATTTTCTGGAGCAATATTTTTTGTCATTCTAACCCTTTTGGAGAATAATTAAATGCTACATACTTTGCATCTTCATGCTCATAGTTTTTAATTAGACTAAATAACTTGAAAAAGTTACGTGGGCCTAGATGATTTTGGGCCCACAATGTTTTTTGTTTTGCCTACATATCTAGGAATGAGTTTCCACCCTGTATTTTATGTTGCATTTTAAAAAATTAAGTTCCTTTACTTTATTAATAATATTCTAATTATAATATCAGTGTGTGGTTCATTTTTTCCCTTAAATTTTCTATTTTGTTGTTATAAGGATCGTCATATGGACATTTTTGGTTCATTAAGAAACTCTTAGGTGAACGTTGTGGCGTGTTAAAGTTGGCTTTTAATAAAAAAAATGTTGGATATGGTATCAACTTTAAAAATTGATAATTAACAAATATTTGATTATTATCGATTACATACTTTTAAATAGTATCAGACATTACCTCTACCCTAAAGTAGAGAAGTTGTTTTCAATAGACCATCGGCATCATTCCCTCCAAGAACTCCCCACCTTGCTCTTGGGGTGACTCGAACTCACAACTTCTTGGTTGGAAGTGAAGGGTGCTTACCATCAAAGCAACCCACATTGTCAATATACCTTGTAGAAGGTATCAATTATGGTTGATATATATTTTATGGTTTAATCCATATGTGCAATTTCTCACTTAAGATGGGCTAGTCAAGAAATATGAGTCAAGTTAATTTCTGCACCTAAATTTATGGATTTAGTTTCAGAATTCTACTAATTGGGCAAGGTCGTTTCTGTAGGCCCTATGCAAAACTGCAGAAATATGGAGATTTTAATATTCTATCGCTACGAATTTCTATATACACCAACGGATATGACACGATGATTGAGAATTTCTCCACCCTTAATTAGAAGCTTCAGATTTGATCCTTAGAATGAAAAAAAAAATAGTTGGTAATCTTTTTATTTTTAACGAGTCTTATGCGGTGCGAATCTGGATCAATTGAACCAATGAGATATCAATTATCTAGGTTAACCAAAAAATAAGCAAATCAAAATTCAGATTATGAAGTAGATGAATGAATAAACTGAATTAGAAGGTACTAACTTTAGAGCACCTTTTAACTTACACATCAAAAGTGTTTTTTAAAGGGCTTTTGGTATTATATGTACGAAAAATGACCAAATATATCCTTATACTATCAAAAAGCTTAACCTTAAACATATTAAAGTTTGGGGTTGTCCAGCTTATGTTACTACGGTCTGATAAATTTGACTCAAGATCTGATAAGTGTAGGTTCATTGGGTATCCCAAGGAAACAATGGGATATTATTTCTATCACCCTTCTGACCATAAAGTGTTTGTGGCCAGAGGAGCAACCTTTTTGGAAAGGGAATTTCTTTTAGAAGGAAATTATGATGGAGAAATAGAACTTGATGAAGTTCAAGAAACTAATGAATCAACACAATATAAAAATCATGAGACCCAAGTTGAAGAACCTTTATTGGATGTTTTGAAGTTGCCAAGGAAGTTGCCATCTTCAACGGTTGAAGTTCAAGAACTAAATGTAGTTCAAGAACAGGTTAATGAACCAGTTCCAAACCAAATTGAACACCAACAAAATCCAACACAAGGTGAACAGGTTGTACAAGTACCTCTTAGAAGGTCTACACGAGAACATCATGTACCAACTAGATTAAATCTAATGGTACAAGATGGTGTATCAGATGAGGTTGATCATAATGATGATGACCCTAAGACCTATGAAGAGGCTATACAAAGTTCTGATTATGAGAAATGGCAAAAGGCCATGGAATCCGAAATGGAATCCATGAAGGAAAATAAAGTATGGACTTTAGTTGGACCTTCAATGGATATAAAACCTATTGGTTGTAAATGGGTTTTTAAGAAAAAGATTGGAGCAGACGGAAAGGTAGAAACTCACAAAGCCCGTCTTGTTGCCAAGGGATATCGTCAGAAAGAAGGAGTCGATTATGACGAGACATTCTCTCCCGTGGCAATGCTCAAATCAATTCGGATTTTGCTTGCTATAGCAGCATACTATGATTATGAAATATGAAAAATGGATGTGAAAACAGCTTTCCTTAATGGTGAGCTAGAAGAGGATGTGTACATGACACAACCTGAAGGTTTCACATCTTCGTCTGATCATAATAAAATTTGCAAGCTACGAAGATCCATTTACGGACTAAAGCAAGCTTCTCGAAGTTGGAATATTCGCTTTAACAAAACAATTGAAAAGTTCAATTTTGTTAGATGCGAAGAAGAAACTTGTGTGTACAAAAAGGTTAGTGGGAACACAATTATATTCTTAGTGTTGTATGTTGATGATATATTGCTCATAGGGAATGACATACCGGCATTGCAAAGTACCAAAAATTGGCTATCTAAACAATTCTCCATGAAAGACTTGGGAGAAGCAGCTTATATATTAGGAATAAAGATCTATAGAGATAGATCTAGGAAGCTGCTTGGACTTTCCCAGTCTTTGTACATTGATACCATCTTAAATAGGTATAACATGGATAATTCCAAAAGGGGCTATCTACCAATAGGCACTGGAATTACTCTCAGTAGGGAGGATTGTCCTAAAACACCTGAAGAGAGAGAACGCATGAGTAGGATCCCATACGCTAGTGCAGTGGGAGCTATCATGTATACCATGACATGTACACGTCCTGATGTGGCTTATGCACTTGGAGTGACTAGCCGATATCAGGCAAATCCTGGTGAGGAACATTGGAAGGTGGTGAAGACCATTCTTAAGTACTTAAGAAGGACTAAAGACCAATTCCTCATCTATGGAGATTCTGAGTTGAAACTTGAAGGTTATACTGATGCAAGTTTCTCTTCAGATAGAGATGATAGCAAATCTATTTCTGGTTATGTATTCACCTTAAATGGTGGTGTAGTGAGTTGGAAAAGTTTCAAACAAGTTGCAGTAGCTCATTCAGTGACTGAAGCAGAATATATAGCAGCTAGTGAAGCTGCTAAGGAAGCTGTATGGATGAAAAAGTTCTTAACTGAACTTGGTGTGGTTCCTTCAATAGAAGGTGCGGTTCCACTGTTGTGTGACAATACTGGAGCCATTGCTCAAGCAAAAGAACCAAGATCACACCAAAAGTCCAAACACGTTCTGCGAAGGTATCACTTGATAAGAGAGATCATTGAACGTAGAGACGTAGAGATTCAAAAGGTTAATGGAAAGGAAAATGCAGCAGACCCATTCACTAAAGCTCTTGGCGCAAAGGAGTTTGACAAGCACAAGTGAAAATTGGGGATGAGGTACAAGAGCGATTGGCTCTAGTGCAAGTGGGAGATTGTTAGGGATATAGTAGATATGCCCTAGATCCAATATCACATGTGATGATTTGAACATATTTTTGTGAACGTTATTTGATATAAAAATATATATGGCATTTGACATTCTTTTATCATAGTTATTATTAATTGTTTGATTAACTTGATAAGGTCCTTAATTAAATTTTGAGACTTGACATTGTGATGAAGAACATGATAATGCGAGTAAAGTTTCTTATAGTTTAATCTAAATATGTTCTTGGTCATAGGATTATTAATTTGGACATTAGTAATCCGGTTAGATCAATATTTATGTGATCGTCTTTATGGGATAAAGATTAGTTGATCTCATTAACTAAATCACATAGATAGATGATGCATATAGAGATATGATCATTGAACCGACTCATTGGATAATTCCTAATGGTTAGAATTACCATAAACTGTCAATAGGATATTCTCTTGAAGAATATGATGTAATAATTTCATTTGACCTGAGATCGTCATAGTAATTGATAAGTCATTTATTGTGCTTTGATACCAGACACCTATGGCCCTAGGGCGATAGTTGAAAGGATTATTGGGTATGATAAATGCTTGTAGAAATAGTGACTGATCAAGATGGAATCTGTCAACTCTTGGTAATGAGTTTAAGCTCCATGTTGTCATGAATTATAAACGACCAAATTAAGACCTTGGCCAGGGCAATTGAATGAAAGAAGAAAAGAGTTTCTTAGGTCATTCAATGGTCGATTATATTTGACATGAACACATAGTTGGTCGCCTATTTGGATTTGACAGTTGAACCATATCCTAGGGTGATTCAGAGCTATAAGGATAGAAGGAGTTACTACATTATTCTTCTACTGGTTCTTGAGAGTAAATTGTATACTTCATGCTATCCGGTCGTTAAGGAGTGTTGCTAGACGCCACCCTTGATTAGTATATTGATATGATCAATTTACTACCGGCTTAGTAATGAACCTATGGGGTCGCACACTAACGAGTGTTCTGATCTTTGCTAAAGGATTAATTATTTTATTGTTTGGTAATTAAATTAAAGAATTTAATTAGTCAAACAAATTTAGTTATTAGTCCAAATAAAATATTGTTATATTCTTTGCTAGCACATAGAATATAATTAATATTGTGAATAAATTAAAGTTTTTTATTTAGAATAGAAAATTGAATTATGTCTCTTGGTTGAAATATATATGTGATATATATAATAATAATTTTATTAGAGATGTGTATACAAAATATAATATTCATAAAGAGTATGAATTCCAATTGAAATTGGATTCACAGAAAGTCCACGAGGACATTACGCTGAAAGTCCTTTTCCTAAGGACGTTTCGGCTCTTCCTATTTAGAATGGGATTGATATTCTTTTTTTGATATAATACATTAATTGATACTTCAATTCCAATTGCGATTGGATTTGAAATCGGCAGTCGTGATGCCAACTATATCGAATTTCGATTTACCCTAGCTAAATCATTACCTCAACCAAATAGGAAAAAAGTTTATAGGTGATGCTATATAAAGGGTGATGAAACAAAATTTGAATAATTAATTCTTGAAAAGAAAAACCACTTTGTGAAAGTGAGAGTGCAACACAAGCCAAGAGAGAAAATACAATTACAAGAAAAGGTGTTTCTTATTCTTCTAACGTTGAGTTGAGATTTTTGAGAAAAACTTCAGCACAATATTTCGTTCAATTTGTTCACGGGTTTCATCGATCAAAGAGTTGATAGCAAGGGTCGGTCTCGGTGTGGATACGCATAGAGTCTTCACACTATCGAAGAAATTTTGAAACGAGACTCTCTTCACCAGGTACGTCTTAGATTCGATCTTTGACATGTAAATAAATTTTAAATACGAAAAGTTCTGCCTAGGATTGTTGTTGTCTTCCGAGGCATGTTATAGGATTGTTGTTGTCTTCCGAGGCATGTTATGAACATCTATATGACATCCTTCAAAAATACCTTCCGTTATATAATTTGTCACCCGACCCAAGATGACATGGATCAAGGTTTAATTAATCGAGAAACAAAATTGAATAAAGATATGAGCTACTGCAGTTGAGCAGTCGTAGCTGAAAAAAGAAAAAAGAAAAAAGGTGTTCATCTTCTTCATTACAATTGTTTTTTAACTCTATTAAAGACCTCATATCTTCCTAAAACACCACAACCATAGCCTACTCACAGTCTCACACACAGTTGCTCCGCCGACCACCACCCATTTCGCCACCGTTGAACCGATGCACCACCATTGAAGCTCTTTTGGGTCTTGAATTTTGAATCTGAAATTTTTGATTTGTTGGAGATTTGAAGGTGTTGTTTAAGTGGTTAAGCTTCAAATTGATTAAAAACTGATTCCAACCAATTATTGCTGTGTGAAATCCGACTTAGAAATCAAATTGTTGAAGAAATATTTGAAGATGTTCTTTTGATTTTTTATTTGGAAAAGAATTCAAAGTGGAGTGATTGATCGGAAAACAGAATTGAAGATATCCGCCATCTTTATTGGTGTGGGAATATCTGACGATGCCGATTCGGTTGAGTATTTGGTATTTTGTTGTGATTACTTTTCGGCTATGGATGCTCCAGCTCTTCGATGATGGCGGTCCACTATATTTTCTTTCTTTTTCTGAAAGAAGAAGAAGAAGAATGAAGTTGGCACTTGGCAGAAAGGGGGTGACATTGGCTCGGGTTATGGGTGGGCAGCTTAAATAAAGCGGGTAAAATAAAGAGATGAGTGATTTTGTTCATGAACTGCCACGTGTCCCTCTATTAAAATTGAGGATAATTTTGACTCAATACATAACAGTGATGGTCAAATAATATAACAGTTGATATTTTAGATTTGGATAGTACAAGTATATATTTAGCCATTTTCCGTTGTATGTAACGAAATTCCTGCCCCACCCTTTTCCTACACTAATTAAGTCTATTTCCTAACAGCTTGTTTGGATAGTTATTATGTGATGTATCGTGTAGTATTGTATTATATTATTTTAATATATATAATTCTTAAATAGATTATGTTGTTTGCCGTTATTTCATGATGTCATACACCTATTATATGAACAAAATACTTATAATATTATAAAGAAAAAAGTAAGATATGGGGTGGAATCTATATATATGATAAAATTGGGAAAATGAAAAATAATGTGGCATATTTCTTTGGCAAGGATCACATTTACCTTCTTCTTTTTTTCGATTTTACATATTTTTCCTTATTTTTGCATTTAAAATTTGCTAACAATTAAGTATTCCTTATTTATTTATTTCATCATTAATATACTATTCATCTCTTTTTCCTAAAATGTTTCTATATTGTTTTTCCGTCACATTTTTTCCTTCACTTAAACCTCATCGTTATTGCTATTTATTTATTTCCTTAAAATCCTTTTATTTTCTTTCTATGCATTTGTGTTTTTCCATAGCTCAAAATATTTTCAATGCTCAGGGATCGTTCCAATAGAAGTATTTTGCTCTCCAGACATCCAATTCTAATCCTATATTATTTTCTAACGTTATTTGTTATACTTGATATCATCCGAAATTATAATTTATGTAACATTTTTATTCATGTTTGATTTCCTCAATTGCATTTGAATTTGGAAGTAGTAGCTTCAGCCTTTTTTGTTTTCCTGCCCTCCCCATGAGAGAAAACAAAAGTGGAGAACAAGGGTTTATGGTTAGCCAGAAATTAGTAGAAGAATACCTGGCATGTTATTGTTTTTTTATAATAATAAAAATGGAGTAATAATTATGCACCAATAAATTGACTTCTTTACCGTTCTCCTATTTTGATTTTTGATTCTCACTTCTGTCAAGTTCTTTTCACATAATATTGAAAGGATTAAGAGTTTTAACAACACTTTATTTTTATCTTTCTTTCTTTTGATTGTTATACTGTAAGAAAATTATTACATTGATATGATCTATAGATTGTCTGGATGAAAATTTTGTCAATGTATAATCTTCAAAGGAGATTTGAAGCGGCATCAAGCAATTGACTTTCAATTGTGGCAAGTAATTCCTTTTGAATTTTTGCATGGAAGGGAGAAGCAAAAAAAAAAATGTACTTTGTGTAATAATGTAAAAGAGTAATTACATGTGCTTCTTTGCATTTTCTATCCATTACAATAGGTTTTTGAAGTTTTGTAAATGCTTAATTTAGTGAAATGTAGTAAAACTAAAGAATTCACATTTATTTAAAAAAATTAACTGACTACTTATAGAGGTAAATAAAGGCAAAATACTTTTAGTTGATACAAATATAAATAGAATGGTTGTTATGGTTTTCAACCTTTCATATCCCATATTTATAAACCATTACTTTCTTTCAACATACTCCCATATTTTTTACTATTTTATAATTGATATTCTTAAAAAGAAAATTAATTCAATTTAGGTCTCGATATATGCACTAGAAATCATCAACAGTAATTGTTAAAATAAGATTATGAGAATTTGGAAATAAATTAATGATACTACTAAGCATTAGTTGTGTTGCAAGATGTATGAAGTCGGATAAGACGACTTATAATTCGATGAGTTGCTCAAGGTTAACGACCAATATTTTGAGGTTGGATGTGTTTTTTGAAAAGCATAAAAAATACATATTACATACATACATGTGTATTATATGATTATGAATATTTTGTACTAGATATTACACATTAAAATAAAATAAAAAAGAGATTTATATATTTGAGAAAGAACAAGCAATCATGAGAAATTATTTATTTCAAGGCTTATAGGAAAATATACAAACAATAAAGTTGGTCAAAGAGTACCACCACCGGCATCACCACTTGGAGGTCTTAAAGATATGGGACCATATAAACTTTTGTATATTTAATTTTTTATAAACTTTTGTATTTTTTATTTTAGTATTGTATCGGGATTTAATATTTTTAGAAATTTAGGTAGTATGGAATACATAATTAACTAAATTATGACTTTAAAGATATTTTTTTATCACGATTCACTAGTTATTACATAAAAAGCATACTAATTAGGTCATTCATAAATTGACACTTTTTGCAGAACTTATAGGAAGAGGGGTTTTCAAGGGTTTTGCATCTCCCTGTATCCGTTAGAAGAGAGAGATCACGGCAGCCATGAATCAGTGCAAGAGAATCCTGAGTTCGCTTCAACTGAGGAATTCGCTGTTTCTTACTCAGCTTTCTCGAGCTCCCTCGCCCAACCCTCAGGTGACTCACTACTTTTACCTTCCTCCTTCCCTTCCCACACAAATTTATACTTCTGCTACTATACTCGGCGCCCATCAAATTGTTTCCTTTTCATCAAAACCTCAATCTTTTGTAGACATTATACTATCCAACGACTGGTCCAAACATTTAGAAAAGGATTTAGGAAAACTTGATTTTCCGGTGACCCATGAAGCTGTTATGTATCTGTTGAAGAAACTTGATAAAGACCCGAAAAAGGCTGGAAATTTCTTGAAATGGGTAATTAAGCAAAAGGGTTTTGAACCTAGTTCTTCCATGTACAGTTTGATGCTCAGAATTTATGCCAATAAGGATTCTATGAAGGACTTTTGGATTACTATTAAGGAAATGAAAGAGAAGGGTTTTTATATTGATGAGGAAACTTATAAGTCTATTTATTCCATTTTTAGGAATTTGAAAATGGAAACTGATGCCACTGCTTTGAAGCATTTCTATGGTAGGATGATTAAAGAAAATGCTATGGGTGATTTGGCAAGCGATGTGTCCGAATTGATTAAGAAACAAGAATGGGGATTCGAGGTGGAGAGACAATTGCGGGAAATGAAACTCTCGGTGTCGGATAATTTTGTGCTTAGGGTGTTCAAGGAACTTAGGGAAATTGGATATCCGCTTAAAGCTTTCAACTTTTTCAAATGGGTTGCTAGGAGTTTAGGTTTTCAGCACAACACCGTTACTTACAATGGGATTCTTAGGGTTCTTTGCCGAGAGGAGTCGATTGAAGAGTTTTGGAGTGTGGTAGAAGAAATGAAGAGCATAGGTTTTGAAATAGATCTTGATACATATATAAAGATCTCAAGGCATTTTCAGAAGATTAGGATGTTGAGAGATGCAGTAGAACTATACGAGCTGATGATGGACAGTCAGTTTAAACCATCACTTGGTGAGTGTAATATTCTTTTAAGATCCATCGCACAGTCAAATCCCCCAGATCTTGATCTGCTATTTAGAGTTGTGGGAAAATTTGAGGCAGCAGGGCATTCACGCTCAAAGATTATTTATGATGTCATTCATAGGTGTTTGGCTAACTTGGGGCGATTCGAGGAAGCAGAGAAGATAACAGAAGCTATGAGAGATGCAGGATTTGAACCTGATAATATTACCTACAGCCAATTAATCTATGGACTCTGCAAAATGCGGAGGTTGGAGGAGGCTTTGAACGTGATTGATGCGATGGAAGAATGTGGATGCATTCCGGATATCAAGACTTGGACTGTTCTAATACAAGGGCATTGTTTAGCTGGTGAAGTTGATAAAGCGCTGTTTTGTTTTGCCAAGATGATGGAGAAAAATGTTGATACAGATGCTGATCTGTTGGATGTACTGCTTAATGGTTTCCTAAGTCAGAGAAGAGTTTTTGGTGCATATCAGTTGTTGATCGAGATGGTGAATAGGTTTCAAATGCGCCCGTGGCAAGCAACTTACAAACTTATCATTCAAAAGCTCTTAGGGGAAAGGAAATTCGAAGAAGCACTAGATCTCCTCCGTCGGATGAAGAAACACAATTATCCACCTTTTCCTGAACCCTTTCATCAATATATTTCCAAGTCAGGAACAGTGGAGGACGCGGTGGAGTTTTTGAAGGCGTTGAGCGTCAAGGACTATCCATGTGTTTCAGCCTACCAACATGTTTTTCAGACCTTCTTTGCTGAAGGTAGACATTCCGAGGCTAAAGATCTGCTTTACAAGTGCCCACATCATATACGCCAACACCCAGCAATTTGTGGCCTCTTTGGTTCTCCAAATTCCAACAGTGGAAAAGTGAAAAGGTTCACCCGGAAGAGCTTGAATTCTGCTTAGGGCACAAGGTGCAGTTAGTTCTTGAAGAGTGAAAAGAGCTCGCAAGATCGTTCATCTGCATTTTCCATCCTTCCTACTGTCATTGCCTGTGTCTTAGAAATGTGGAGTTATAAAGAAAGGGTAAGAGTATAATTGAAGCAAAGGGCTGTCTTATCTATACTTGTAGTGCTCTGATCAGCGTTTAGGATTTTAATCACAGGACTCGGGAGATGTGAAAAAACTGAATCCTGGTCCGGCTGGGTTGTGACTGCCATGCTTATTCCTGTAATCATGCTTGAAAGATGTTCTCGCTGACTGTTATAGGTAAGAAGCATGTTTTACTAAGCTGAGATAATGAATGACTAAGTGGATTTGACTGTTTGGTTATCTATTTCTGGCCAAATAGTAGGATCTTGGTCTCAAGCTCTGATGTGGAGTTGATTCTTTGTAGGATCTGGTGAAAATGAACAATGTCATAGCATGTATTTTGTGTTACTATAACTTTGGTGTTTACTTTTTTAAGTGGTGTAAGTCGAGCTATTGAATTGAGCTTTTTCCCTATGGCCCCCATCAACTGCAGCTTTGCAATCCTTTTGTGCTGAATCAAACAAGTACAACTCCTGTTTCCAGGAATGATACAGCAATATTTCTTCAATATTGGTTTGATGTCTCGTTAAGTCTAACAATTTCCCTTTTCCTTGCTACATCGCTTGTGTGTCACCCATGATTTTTCAAGCACATACTGATGCCTGTAGTCTAATTGAATGTAATTGGGCTCTCTAATGCAAAAATAACTATTATTGCGGAGGTGCAATCAATATCTTTTTGGGCCTTCGCAAGGTTTTACTGAACTATGATATAGAGGAATAGTTTGTAACTCTGTGATTATAATGTTTTAGCTACTAAATATAAATTATAATATAGTATAAGTTCCTGCCAATTCTATTTAGTTAACTCGATAAAAGAAGAAATTACATCATATTTAAATCACCAAATGCCATATTTATAAATTTTCCATATGTGCTGAATAAACCACTAGAGAGAACACAAGGTGTTAATGTGCATTCTATGATATTCACAATAATATTTCAACTCTAATGTAACATTTACGCTTCTCTAAGAAAATAATTTGAAAATGCAAGCTCGAATATTGCAAGCATATAAGAGAAATTATTGAGTTTGAGGACAGTTCATGGAGGTTGTGACTCCCCTATATCCTTTCAATTTTCAAACCCATGATGGTTATGAAATTGAAGTAGGGTTCGATTAAAAGTTTGATTAATATTCATTTTTCTTCTTGTAAGGTTTTACTTTAGCATGAAGATGTAGAGTAGTGGCAGAAAGCCGAGAGCCAGAGAATTCAATCCTTGTGGTTTTTGGATTTGCCTCCAACTTACCGCAGTTGTGCGATTATCTGTTTTCTTAGATTAATTAGCAGAATATACTTGATGTAAAGAAATTAATTTATAGAAGATTATAATAATAATCTCTTCATCTACTCTAAAATTAGGCACTCGAACTTGTACGTTAAGTGTCTTAGCATAAGAATTTTTAAAATATGATGTTTAATTAATGAGTATGGTTATGCTGAAAATTTGGAGAAATTATACCTAATAATATCTGTTTTAATGAGTTTATATTTTTCACTCATAATATTATATGATTGAAGAGTAAAAAGGTTAAATTGCTATTAATTATTTTACTTTGGTTCATCCCACTTTTTTGATTAAAATATAAAGGGCAAAGAATACGAACATTGTTGTGGAGTTTCCTCGTAGGAAAACAAAACTTTCCTTATACTTTTAATAGTTAGTATATAGATTATTTTATGGCTTAGTTGATGAGTTGGAACTATTTTGTTTTTTCTTCTCTTTGTAAAGAACTTTGAAGTCCTTATAATTTTGAATATTAAGACTTCTTACTTAGTTCAAATAAGAAATGATTTTAAAAAAATAGTTATAAGGAAAATAATTAAATGACTATTCTTAATTAGTAGGAAATTAATTAAATGTTATTCCAAAATATTAGAAAAATTAATTGAATGATTATTTTGTCCAATATAAACTATTTTAAAAGGTAAAAAAGACGAACAACATTTCACTTAGGGCCTTCGTGTTTTTAATATAGTATAGATATATATAGATAAACTTTTAATATACCAACTATAGATGAATTAAAAATTGTACCATTTAGTTATTTTAATATTGGGATACCAGTATGTCAGATCAAAAATATATCTCACAAGCATACACGGTTCGAGTTAGTGAGCGTATGGACATAGATTTGATTAAAATTTGAAAAAAGAGTTTTTGAACTTTTGTTAAAGAATAATTTTTGGAAGTTGAAGTTTTGTTTGGACATGTATGTTATTTGAGAAAAGTTGAAGTTTTGTTTGGACATGTATTTTATTTGAGAAAAGTTGAAGTTTTGTGAATGAAATAAAAAAATTGGGAGAAATTAAAAAATAGTTAGATTTACAAGTGGTCATTCAAAAATAGCCACAGTTTCAAAAGTAATCGAAATTTAGGCACTTTTCATGTAAAGATAAATCTGAACGGAAACACTGTTCAAAATCCGGAAAATACTCCAGCATAATATACTGGAATTCCTGTATAATATACTGGAACTCCAGTATATTATGCTGGAGTTCCAGTATATTATGCTGGAGTTCCAGTATACTTATGCTGAAACTCCATCATATTATACTAGAGTTCCAATATAATATACCGGTCCATCATAATAAGTTGGAAGTTCATATA
The DNA here is from genome assembly GCA_005239495.1 of Nicotiana undulata. Taxonomy (NCBI): domain Eukaryota; kingdom Viridiplantae; phylum Streptophyta; class Magnoliopsida; order Solanales; family Solanaceae; genus Nicotiana; species Nicotiana undulata. The sequence goes on along the minus strand of ML256608.1, from coordinate 41,656 downwards.
CATGTGCTCCAATCTCCAGTATATTATGCTGGATCTTTCCGCGTGTTGGAGTTCCAACATAACATGCTGGAAGTTCATACACAGGTGCACCGCTCTCCAATATATTATGCTGGAACTTTTCGTGTTGCAACAAAATAGTGGCTAATTTTCATTGACTTTGCAAACGCCGACTATTTTTGAATGACCAGTCCGAAAAATGACTAGCCCGTACTATTTTTACAAAAACTTTTCACCCAAAAGCCCTAAACTAGTTTTTTGCAACTTGAAAATTTTTATATTTTTTTCCCAAAACATGATGGGGCAGCTCAATGCACTAAGCTCCAGTTATGCGCGAGGTTCGAGAAAGGGCCGAACCACAAGGTTCTATTGTACGCAGTCCTAACCTGCATTTCTACAAAAGGCTGCTTCCACAGCTTGACCCGTGATCTCCTGGTAACACGGCAACAACTTTACCAGTTATGCCAAAGCTTACCTTGTCCCAACATATGGTCAAATTCCATAAACAAACAATATTTTCCCAAAAAAAAATGAAAAGAAAAATGAAGCCAAAATCTATTACCAAACCGGAGAAATTAGTCACTTGAATATGTGATGAAATTAAGTGCCAACTAAGTGTTTTCTGAAAAACCAATACTAGAATAACATATACATACAGTTTTTGGTGTGCCAAATTATTGTCTCTACCTCCCACATTGAAGAGGAGTACGTCTTCCTAACCTAAAGGCCACGTAACACACCTCAAGACGAAACAGAGTTATGAATCACAAGTTTCCATCGCCAAAAGAATATGAGGTTGTTCTTGTCTCAAGATAGCGTGGCCCATACAAGACAAGACCCAGACTTAGACAAGTCATCACTCGAAACACACTATGAAGAACAACAAGCAGCAGCTAGAGCCTTATCAAGATGAACAACACGACATTGAAATCCTTAAGGCCGTGGCTCAGGCCTGGCACGGCCATTCCAGCAGCCGTAGAACCACGGCCGAATTCGACGCCCACCGTCTCAATTTCAAGAACAAGCCGTCAAGATTCAAGCTTGAAGCTATGAGCAAGGCAACATCCAGGGAATATTATGGTGGCACAGAAAACTGGGATTTCAGCCAATCCCTTTGGGATTCTTATGAGATTGTTAACTTGTCCAGAAAGTTAGAAGCTGGGCTAGTGCTAGACCATTCACTTTCTGGATTGGACGAGACAATTCCAATTGGGCAGAAGCGGAAAGAGAGTAAGAATAGCTTAAGAAGCTTGTTCAATAGGGTGTCCTCATAAAGATATAATGAAGATGATTTAACACCATATAAGGATTGTTAACTCTTTTCCTTTAGTGTAGCTAATTTAATTTCCATGTAAATTTGGTTTCGTTTTCTATAAGAAGCCAAAAGAGCTCTATTTCTCATAATCCACGCTTGAATTTCGAGGTCCAAATGCTCCACGCACACTTACCTTTTAAAGAAATAGATAAGGAAAAAGAACATGAAAACCAAAGGTTTCGCCTTTTTGTAGTGATTTTGCCCTGGTTCTTTGTATTAAGAGCTTCCAAGTGGTAAAGCAGCTAATTCTTCTGTACATTTAGGAATATCTTTTTCCTATCCATGACATCATTTAGCTGAGGGCAGCACTAGAATCCTGAAGCTACAGCCACCAATGGAATATATGAAAAACAAGAGTTGCTTTTAGTCATTGTGATGGCCAAAATTCTAGCAATTAGCCATGGTTATATTTTGGTGTTTGATTCCCTTCCACCGAATCAAAGTCCCCTCACTTTTCACATCACCTAAAAGATTGAACTACAATATTTGAAAAACGAATCATATGCCTAAGCGATTGGAGATTTAGATAACACATTTGCGCGTTATAGTTTTTCCTTTCCTCTACTGAATTATTGTACCTTGTTTTGAAAAATTCTTGCATGATAGGAACTTGAAGGGATTGTTGAGGAACAGGAGGGTGCTCTCCTAGTTAACAAACTATTACTACTAAAACAGCAAGTTCTATTTCTTTAGTTGCTTCATTGTTTCTTCTTCTTCTTCTTCTTTCAAGACTCGGGGAATTCTGCTTTCTCCCTTAGCTTTCGCTAAAAGAGTACAGGAACACTTGCAGTACAGCATGTCAATGGCGAAGCCAGAAATGTTTCCAAGGGTATTCATTCAGACTTGAAAGAACTAAAAATAATTCCCAACAAAGGGCGTTCAACATATATTTTATACATCTAAAATCAATATTTTACTTATATACACAGTGTAATTTTTCGTAATATTTCGGTAAAGAGAGTTCAAATGACCACCCTTTGTAAAAGGTGGCTTTGCCCCTGTAGGCCGTGTACAACTTCTAATCAGGTCTCTGCAAATTATGTTATATCAGAAGACTACAGTTCATATATAGTTGCTAAACACTTCTTATACTGTCCTGCCACAGAATAAAGTGGAAGCTTTGTTAAGTAAAATGGACCATCTTTTTCAGGGATCTGAACTCTTTCACTAATTAGAGAATGAGGCTCGCTTCTTCTAAGTTTTATAAGGATTAGAAGATGGTGGTGCAAATTAGAACAAAAGATAAGCTTAGTTATTTAGAGGATTGTACCAAAGCCAATCCTATTTGCACAGGATGAGCAAATAACTAATATCTTCAAACTTCAGTACACATCAACTACTCGCATACAACTGTAAAGACAGTCTACGGTCAAGTGTATATGACAGACAATTTTTTTTTATTATACTAGTGATTCAGCCAATGACCTCAGAGTCAGAGGGAAGTTTATTGCCTGCCATGTAAATAGTGGTATGCTTAACAAACCTTAAAAGTGTCCATCTTTGCAAGCTCAAAGATCTTGTGTTTCCTCTGAATGAAGCTATCAGCTTTGTCATCAACCTTTTCCTCTGTGATTTCATATTTTCCATTCCTATCGACTTCAGTGGTTTTGTCACACTCCACAAAGTGGACTTTCTTGTGAGCTTCAGGGGCACGAGACGCATGGTGATAACCACTAGGGAAGCTGTGGTAGTACCTATTCCGATACATATTGCCCGGTTCTTCACTGGCTCTCTCCTCTTTGATTTTGAAGTGAGCGTTGGGGTACTCATACACAGCAGATTCTACTACTTGCATCCTCTCCTTTCTTGTTCTGCGAGCAAGGTAATCCTCGATAGATTTTTCCCAATTGGGCTGAATGTAAGGGCCACGTGGTACCTTATTCATTTTTCCTTTTTTGTTTGATTGATATGCTTTGCCTTAACTAGTCCAGCATTTTTATAGACAATATACTTGTGCTGGTATTCATATAGGATAGCTATGAGCAAGCAAGATGCCCGTTGAATCGGATGCCTTGCCTTTAGTCTGTGTCAACAGTGGATATTCCAGTGAGTAGACAAGAATAAGCCTACTGTAGAGCTTAAAAGATTTTCCTGATAATTTTGAACTTTGTGGTAATGGGAAAAATCTGTATCATCTGTCCAATAAGAAGATTGCAGATCTTGAGATCTTGGAAGAACAAATATGTTGTATTTTGTAGGTAAGATAAAACAGGAGTTATCATAATCTAGTAATGTTGGGCTAAAACAGCTCACAAATATTCATATGATATCGTCCGCTTTAAGCCAAGTCCGTTCGCTTTAAGTCAAGCCGGCACGACTTTGCCCAACACCTTATATATAGGTTTCCAATCTTTTCAACTACTAATGTGAGACTTTATTCGCACACGCAACAAATAAGAATCAACAACTAGAAACACTGGTCTCCTCTTCTTCCCATTCCCTATAATAGAGCACCTCCTTACTAATAGGTCCATCCCATGTGAAAGAAAGACATCTTCCTTTGACTTTGGAATGCCAAGCCAATTAAAGGAATAGTAAGGAAGATTTTATGGCATATATTTCCTTGGTTTCACGATGAATATTTGACTTTTGCCATTAACATGACATCAATGAAGCAATCCTAAGCACTATAAATAGGTGTCTTGTTCTCAATTGTTAAACACACCAACAAAGACAGAAAGAAAGAGTGAGGCATCACAGACAGGGTATAAGAAAATAGTTTGTAAGAAAAATAGAGAGTGTAGGCGATATTATCGTAAGGTGGGAATATCAAAAGAGGGTTATTTCTTTTGAGTGTTGTAGTGGTCTTTGGAGTATTTTACTTGGACCTACAAAGTGTAGACGCCCTTGCTATAGCGATATCAGTTGTTCCTCCCCGACCGTTGTTTTTCCCTTATTCAAAAGGATTTTTCACGTAAAAATCTTGGTGCCGTTGTCACTCTTTTGTTCTTATTAATTAACGTATCTCGGTGTTATTATTATTCCTCTTTTATTACCGTGAATATTATTTTGGTGAGAGTTTATTTCCAACAACTGGTATCAGAGCACGGGTGCTGCTCATTCACAAAAATATTCTTTACGGTCGATTTTACTTTGTGACAAAAAAAGTCACGAATAAAATATGAAGTAACAAGATTCAACGTTAATGACGGTTTTTCCATATGGCAAAGAAGGATGAAGGACCTACTCATCCAACAAGGGTTAAACATTGCACTAGATGGAAAAGAGGCAAAGCCGGAAACCATGAAAGCCGATTAATGGGCAGACATGGATAAGAAGGCGGCTAGTGCAATCAGACTGCACTTGTCCGATGAAGTACTCAATAATGTCGAGGATGAAAATAGTGCATGTGGTATTTGGAAAAGACTAGAAAGTCTATACATGTCCAAATCCTTAACAAACAAGTTGTTTTTGAGAACACAACTTTATGCTATCTATATGAGTGAAGGCACAAATTTTTTGCCCTATTTAAATATGTTCAATGGATTAATCACGTAGCTAGCAAATCTCGGAGAAACAAGCACTGAATAGATACGGCTATCATATTTCTAAACTCGTTGCCATCTTCCTATGATAATTTGGCAACAACCATCCTGCATGGTAGAGATACCATCGACTTAAAGGAGGTCACATCAATCATCCTACTCAATGATAAGATGAGGAAGAAGTCCGAAAATCAGGGGAAAGCTCTTGTCATGAAAAATAGAGGAAGAAGTTTTTATAGAGCATCGAGTAGGCGTGATAAATCCAAAGCTCGTGGAAAGTCCAGGAACCGATCAAAAGGTAGGAAAAGTCACAAAGTTCCATCAATAAGGACACTAACGGACATATAAGTCCCCCAACACATGTGCTAACCCAAATGAAATCTCAACACTCAAGCCATGTCCTTCCGACTGGCCCATTATTAACATGTTAAAAATCACATCTCACCCATGGAAGTTACAAGCCGCCGATGCCCAACTGATACCAAGCGCTCGCGTGCGCATTCGAATACATGAAAGGAATTCAAAGAGTTACACTTTTTGACGAATAAATGGATTCGCACGATAAGAATTCAAGAATGTGGAATGTTTCCTAAGGGTTCTGCAGCCTCTCGAAGATAAGTACAGACGTCTCCGTACCTATCCTCAAGACTCTACTAAACCTGCTCATGACCATTGAGTTCTATGAAACCTAGAGCTCTGATACCAACTTGTCACGACCCCAAATCCTAACCAGTCATGATGGCGCCTATCATTGAACTAGGCTAACCAACACTCATAATTTTCACATTTTTCTTTTCAAATATCTCACTTTATTTTCAATGATTCATAATACGCATATAAATTTCAAAATCTTTAAACAAACAATCAAGATAACAGTCTAAAACCGTCCCCAAGACCCGGAGTCAACATGTCATGAGCATCTACAAAATAAACTAACTTTGCTATTGTCATAGAAAAAGTCTAGGAATAATATATTAATACTAAATAAGGAAGTAAAATGGAGAAGCTGCGGACGCTGGACAGCTACCTTGAAATCCCGTAAGCTGCGGATAACGAACTCGGGCGACTACTGCTCCGAATCAATACCTGGATTTTCACACAGAGGTGCAGGGATCAATGATGAGTACGCCAACTCAGTAGTAATGAAAATAAATCACAGTCTGAGAAATAAGAAACACACAGCATAGATACACCAATTCACAAAAACAGTAAATCACTAAGTCACCATAAGTATTCATCAAATACATAAGTTCAAAAACCAATTTCCAGAAATCCTTTGAAACAAGTATAATTTCAATATATCTCAGTAAAACGCTTAGTAAAAATCAGTTTGAAAACGAAGTGAATCATAGTTCGAAACTTAGTAAAATCATCGTAGATCTACCCCACAGGCCAAAATCATTTCTCATAACAATCTCAGTATCAACCCATCAGGAAACCTCACAGTCACTCAATATTAGCCCATCAGGCAACCTCACTGTCAATGAATATTAGCCCATCAGGAAACCTCACAGTCACTCAATATTAGCCCATCAGGCAACCTCACTGTCAATGAATATTAGCCCATCAGGAAACCTCACAGTCACTCAATATTAGCCCATCAGGCAACCTCGCAATCACTCGATATCAACCCCGCAGGCAACATCACTCATTAGGTACTTGCGCTCACTAGGAGTGTGTACAGACTCCGGAGGGGCTCCTACAGCCCAAGCGCTATAACAAAATCACTCACAATATAAGCCAGCAGCCTTACTCATATCATAACATCCTCACAATATAGTCCCGCAGCCTCACTCAGTCAGACACTCTCAACTTGCTCTTCAGGCCATAAATATACCGTGTTCTCCACCCAAAAACAGTGTTTCAATTTCAAGAAATAGTATTAAAAATACTCTGATTGTCAAAACAATTATCAAGAAAAGACTGAGTGAAAATGATAACATATCAAGTGAGGAAAATAGTAGAAACAGCCCCCAAGGGGTAAACAGATCGGCAATAGGCCCCAAACATGGCTTACAACCCAAATCATATCAAAATATATATCAATATTATTAAGCAAAGGCTTAAATATTGGTTTCGCAACTCAATAGTTTCCTAAATAGGAAATATATTTCCAAAGTTCCAACATTTGCATTCCAAAACACGTGAAAGGGTGTAGAGTCCAGGGTCTCATACCCTCAGGACATGATTTAAAGACATTACTTACCTCAAACTAGCCCGAAAACTATTCCGCAATAAGCTTGCCTTTCGAATCAATTCCCGAGTGCTCCAAATCTATAAAGATCAGACCTTTATCATCAAATTATGCTTAAGGAATGAATTCCAATAGAAAAATATCAATTTTAGCTCAAAACCCGATATTTGCTAAAACCCGACCCCCGGGCCCACATCTCGGAACTCAGTAATTTTTATACCAAAATGTTCTTCATCATATCACGAGTTCGTACATATAAAGAACGCTAAAATCGGAGTTCGTTTGACCCTTCCAATCGACCCCTAAAGGTCTCATAATCTCAAGCCCTAACCCTACCTTTTTCTCACTGGGATTATGTTCTTTAATCACCTATAATCGAGTTTTAAGGTCCAAAATACTTACCTCTATTAGAAGCTTCTTCCCGTTCAAAAATGGTGTTAAAATAGGTTAGGGTCGCGGAGGGTTTTTAATATAACTGCCCAGATTTTTCAACAAAATACCCTGTGCGTTCGCACGCTCCCAAGCGCGTTCTCACAGGGTCTTCGCCACTCCCTCACGCGATCGCAGCACTATGCACGCGATCGCACAGTGCACTAGTCCCCTTACCCTCACGCGCCCAGGCCCCGGTGCGGTCGCACACACTCACACGCGATCGCACAGTTGCAGTCAACCCGGTCACTTCAAAAGAGAATGCCCAAAGAAAGGTCGATGCGAGAGTAATTGTCACGACCCAAAAATCCACTAGTCGTGATGACACCTAACCCCACCCGCTAGGTAAGCCAACTAGTAACTAACAACTTCCAATAATATTTAACAAGACAATTAATCAAATAATATATCTGAAACTTATACATTACCCCGAGGACTGGTAGTACAAATCATGAGCTTCTAAGAATAGTATTTACAAAGCTGAAATGAAATAAATACATCGTCTGTTTGAAAACTACATAAACAGAGTTTTATAGATCTAAAGCTACCACGAATAAGGGGTAGCTACAACCGGAACGCATGTACATCTTCAATCCAGCTCCAATCGAACACAGGAACATCATCAGCCAACATTTGCACGCAAGGTGCAGAAGTGTAGTATGAGTACAACCGACCCCATGTACTCAGTAAGTAACAAACCTAACCTTAGGTTTAAAACAGTGACGAGCTAACACAAGGTCGGGTCCAATATTCATATCCCACAACAGTTCATAACAGCATAACACAAGTATAAAGAGGTATCTTAGAAGTAAAAATGCTCAGCTCGTACACAGTTCCAGAAAATAGTCATGCTTTTCAAGTATCTCAGTGAAAATCCAAATCTTTTACCGAAAATGCCAAACAAAATACGAGTAAGTTTGAAAACAGTAATTTTTCCAAATATCCTTTCCACAATAAATAATATGTTTCATTTTTTTTCCAGTAACAAGTGTGAAATACCTCTCTATGCAAAAAATAATAATTGTGTGTAAAAACATCATGAATGACGTGATACCGTATAGCATGAGAAAAAATGCATTGATATGCCTGTATGTCATGTGTGCATTCAAGTGCCTTGAATCATGTACTCACACTCTCAGAGTACTCAATCTCATTGTCTCACACTTTTCACTCATCATGCTCAACCACTCGGTACTGTATATGGCCCATACGGCCTAGGGAAGATCCATCCCGGAATATATACATCATTGACCACCAGTCACTCAGTACCGAGAAAGGCCAATCCGGCCCCATGGAGAAGATCCATCTCCAGGTATATAACTTCGGACAAGACCCATGTCCAGGAAAGATCCATCCCTCAATATAATCAACCATGCTCACTGGGGGTGTACAGACTCCGGAGGGGCTCATGCACCCCAAGCGCTACAACCCATACGGACAACTCACGTGCTGCACGCACAACTCACATGCTATAATATCAATATCTGGATCTGCACGGACAACTCACGTATTGCACAGATAACTCACGTGCTATAGTATCAATATCCTTACAAACAGGCCCCCGGCTTCACTTAGTTATCAATCTCACCAGCCTCCCTCACAGGCTCATATTGTATTGAAACTAGCCCACAACAATGATATGATGTATAAATAAATAACAACTGAGACTGAGATATGATAAAAATGCATGAATATGACTAAGTATGAAATATCACTGAAATCAGTGAAATGACAGCAAGAAACGACCACTATGGGTCCCACAGTATCGACATCAAGCCTAAACATGATATCTAGCATGACTGACAGCTCATTTACTTTATCGCATGGTGAAAACACGAATATTAACAAAATATAACTACTATACAGTGACATGGAAAAAATGGAGTCACAATTCACAGGGTGCACGCCCACACGCCCGTCAGCTAGCATGTGCTTCACCTCAATACCAATCACATAACACGTAATTCAGGGTTTCATACCCTCAGCACTAAGTTTAGAAGAATTACTTACCTCGAACCAGCCAATTCCAATACCAAGAAAGCCAAGTGATGCTCAAAAAATGCCATATTGCGCGTATCGACCTCCGAATGTCTCGAAACTAGCCAAAAGCAACTCAAATATATCAATTAACGCCAAAGGAAACAAACTCAATTGATAAAAATCGAATCTTTATCAAAAGCCCATAATCGACCCAAAAATCAAACTCGGGCCCGCACTTCAGAACTCGATAAAACTCACAAAATCCGAGAACCCATTCAATTACGAGTCCAACCATACTAATTTCATCCAATTCCGACTCCGAACAGATGTTTAAATTTCAATTATTCACTTTAGAAAAGTTTTTTGATAAAAAACTCCAATTCTCCAATCAAAATATGGATTAATTCAAAATGACCTTCTGTGATCATATTAAAATACAAAAATTGTAGTTTGATACTGACCCCCGTGAAGAGACGAGAAGAACGCCGCAAAAATCACTTCAATCGGAGCTCTAGAACTCAGATATGCTCAAAATACCAAAAGAACACAATCTGATTATTTTTATACACAGGGATTTTCACTTTTGCGACAAAAACTCCGCACCTGTTCTTTTCCAGTTGTCATTTTTGCTTTTGCGGACCATTTTTTGCTCCTGCGGGGTCGTAGATGCGGACCCAACTTCGCATCTTCGAAGCACCAGCATCAGTTCTCTTCTTCGACACTAAAATGAGCATAACTCCCTCATGCGATGTCCAAATTTGAAAATTCTTTTTTCTATGGCTTCGTAATTACAGTACATATCTAATTCTTCAATCAAAACAGAGATTAGAGCTCATTTTCTTAATACGGTACCATTTATGCTTGAAGAAACGACATTGAAACATCAAAAACGAGCGCAACACAACCAAAACCTATCTGAAACTCACCGAAACCCCTCAGGACCCTGTCCAAACATACCAACAAGTCCCATAGCATAACACAGGCTTAATCAAGGAATCAAACTACACATAACAATGTCGAAACAACGAATCGCACCTCAAATCATACTTAAATGAACTTTGAACTTTCAATTCCATAACTCGTGCCGAAACATATCAAATCATCCCGGAATAAACCTAAATTTTTCACACAAGTCCCAAATGACATGAAAATCTATTCCAGTTCCAGGATCAAAATCCGAATCTCATATCCTCAAAGTCAACTTCCGGTCAAACTTATGAACTTTCCAAACCTTCAAATTTCTAATTTTTGCCAACTTGTGCCGAAATCTTCTAGAAACATCCAAATGCAAATCCGAGCATATGCCCGAGTCCAAAATCACCATCTGGACCTAACAGAACCATCAAAACTCCGTTTCGGGGTCAAATTTATAAAAAGACAAACTTGATCAACTCTTTCAACTTAAAGCTTCAATAATATTTTTTATTTATTCTTCCAAACTGATTCTGAATAACATGAAAACCAAAACCGGTGATTCACATAAGTCATAATACACCATACGGAGCTACTCATGCCCGTAAACTGCCGAGCAAAGTACAAATGCTCAAAACGACTGGTCGGGTCGTTACAATAATGGCTAGAAGAATGATGACAACACAATCGTTGATGTGCACAACGATGATTTAGTGGTTCTCTTCGCTCACGAGAAGGAAGAATGCATGAACTTAACAAGCCAAGAGTCAGAATGGATGGTTGACACAACAACATCCTACCATGCACATCGGTAAGAGAATTCTTCTGTAGGTACAAAGCAGGAGACTTTGGGATGGTCAAGATGGAAAATGTCAGTCACTCAAAGATTGTGGGGATTGGCGACATTTGTATCAAGTCAAATGTAGGATGCGCATTAATTTTAAAAGATGTGTGACATGTACCAAATCTGCGAATGAAATTGATTTCAGGGATCGCTCTAGATCGAGACGTGTAAGAGAATCACTTCGCCAATAGGAAGCGAAGACTCACTAAGGGATCTATAGTAATGCAAATAAATCACAGTCTGAGTAATACAAACACACAGCACAGATACACAATTCCACAAAATCAGTAAAACACCAAGTCACAATGTAGTATTCATCAAATAATAAGTTCGAAATCAGTTTCCAGAAATCCTTTGAAAACAAGTACAATATCAGTATATCTCAGTAAAATTCTTAGTGAAAACCAGTTTGAAAACGAAGTAAATCATAGTTTGAAAACTCAATAAAAATCTTCATAAAACTGCCCCTCGGGCCATAATCATTTCTCGTAACAATTTCTTTCAGTATCCGCCCAACAGGCAACCTTACGATCACTCTGCCCGTCAGGCAACCTCACAATCACTCTGCCCATCAGGCAACCTCACAATCACTCTGCCCATCAGGCATCCTCACAATCACTCTACCCATCAGAAAACCTCACAATCACTCTACCCATCAGGCATCCTCACAATCACTTTGCCCATCAAGCATCACTCAATCGGTACCGGCGCTCACTGGGGTGTGTTACAGACTCCGGAGGGGCTCCTACAGCCCAAGCGCTATAATAAGCCACAACATGGCATAAATCACACACAATATAGGCCCGCAGCCTCACTCGTATCATATCATCCTCACAATATAGGGCAACAGCCTCACTCAGTCAGACACTCTCAATTTGCCCTTCAGGCCATAAATATACCAAGTTCTCGACCCAAAAATAGTGTTTCATTTTCAAGAAGTAGTATCAAAATACTCTGAGTGTCAACATAATTTCACAGACAAGACTGATTAAAAATCATAACATCTCAGTGAGGAAAATAGTAAAACATAACCCCCAAAGGGTAAACAAGCGGCACTAGGCCCCAAACACGGCTTACAGCCCAAAACATATCATAATGTATAAATTCTAATTAAGCAAAGGCTTAAAAATCAGTTTCGCAACTCAATAGTCGCCTAAATAGGAAAGATGATTCCAGAGTTTCCACCTTTTCATTTCAAAACCCGTGAAAGGGTGCATAGTCCGGGGTTTCATACCCTCAGGACAGGATTTAAAGACATTGCTTACCTCAAAACTAGCCCGAAATTATTCCGCGATGCGCTTGCCACTTGAATCAACCTCCGAAGGCTCCAAATCTACCAAGTTTAGATTTTTATCATCAATATGCGCTTAAGGAACAATTCCCAATCAAAAATTATCGAAATTTACTCAAAATTCCGAAATCGGGCAAAACCCGACCCCCGGGCCCGCATCTTGAAACTCAGAAATTTTTACAGAAAAGTGTTCTTCATCTTCTCACGATTCCGTACATATAAAGAACACCAAAATCGGAGTCCGTTTGACCCCTACCCCCAAAATCCTATTTTTCTACTGTTTTTCATGAATTAAAGGCTGGGATTATGGTCTATAATAACCCATAAACGAGTTTTAATAATCAAATTACTTACCTATGTGCTACCCACTGATTTTCTCCTTCAAAATTCGTCCAAAAAGCTCTCTGTCCGTACACAAATGGTGAAATAAGGGTTTAAGTCGCGGAGGGTTTAATTATATAACTGCCCAGTTATTTTTTCTCCGCGATCGCAGCCTTGGCCCTGCGATCGCATAGTGTTATGGCTTTTGACTTCTGCGATCGCAGCCTTAGGCACGGGATCGCACAGCACTCCTGACCTCCTGACCCCACGCGCCCCAAACGCCCTACGCGATCGCAAGAAACCTCATGCGACCACACTGCCTAACCTGCTCGTCCTCTGCGATCGTAGAGAGTAAGTACTGACCCCTCTCAAAATGCTCTATGCGATCGCGACTCCCTTTATGCAGAGAGTAAAAATCTGCTGCACTGACACCAGAAAACCAGCAATTGTTCTAAGTCCAAAAATGCCCGTTAGCCACCCAGAATCAATTCCGAGCCCCTCGGGACCCCAACCAAATATACCAACACGTCCCATAACATCGTTCAAACTTAGTTGCACTCTCTAAAAACCAAAACTAACATCAAAACACCAAAATTACATCGGATTCAAGCCTAAGAACTTTGAAATTTCTAAAATTCACCAATGATGTCGAAACTATCCAAATCAACTCCGTTTGACCTGAAATTTTGCAGACAAGTCCAAAATAACATTCCGAACATGTTCCAACTGTCGGAATTCCATTTCGACCTCGATAGCCTATTTTCCACTGCCGTCCGGAAATCGCCAAAAACTAACTTCCGCCAATTCAAGCCTAATTCTACACCGGACATCACAAAATTATTCTGAACACACTCCTAAGTCCCAAATCACCTAACGAAGCTATCCGAGCCATAAAATTCGCATTCTGAGGTCGTTTACCAATAAGTCAACTCTTAGTTATTTTTTCCATTTTAAGGCTATTTTTAAAGGCTAATTGACTGAACTCTCACTACAACCATTTGATTTCAAGCCTATCAACTCTAATACATCAAATACAGTATAACCAATCTATATCAAGTCAATAACAACAATTATAATGCAGGTTTTTACGTAACGACAGACCGGGTCGTTACAATTTATTTTAAATATTTAAATTAATAAAAAGTATTTGGTTAAAGTATTGCCTTGTTGCATATAAAGTTTGAAGTTATAATAGATTTGATAAGCACATATGGTTCGCTCGGTCATGCGGCTTGTTCAAAAAATGGGTCGTGACTTCTTAAAACTTTCAATATGCAAGACTGTAGACCTAATGTTGCACCTATTGTAAAAGGAGACAAACTTAGCAAGGATCAATGTCCGAAAAATGATGTTGAAAAGTGAACTATGAGAGGTGTGCCATATGCAAGTGTTGATGGCTGCTTAATGTACATACAGGTTTGTACGAGGCTTGAAACTTGTTGTTAATAAGTTGGGAAGATTTTCTTCTAATCCTGGGTGAGCACCTAAGTTGCTCGCACTCGGGTGCGGGTATCCGATAAGGGGATGGATTCGAGTATCGGATTCGGCAAAATCTAAATTTTAAGATGCGGGGGTGCGGTTCCGGAAATGGATACGGGTGCGGGGATTCGGCTAATAAAAATAGAGCTATAAAATATTATAAATTTTGAGAGATATTCTGTGAAACTTACATGAATATTTTACAACTCAATCTTTCATTATCCAAGATGGGCATTATTCTTTCATTGTTCTAAATCTATTTTATTTTTTATTTTGAGAAATCAAATCTCAATTTTTCTCCCAAATTTATAGATGGAATCCGGTCCAAGTGTCCGAAACTAGTTGACCGTATCCGGGACGTATCCCGTCCCCTTATCCGTATATGTATCTGTATCCGTCTCGTATCCGGACGGGGACGGCACCAAAATCGAAGAGTCTGCACAACTTAGGTGAGCACATTGGGTGGTTGCAAAGACAGTGATAAGATATCTGCAACGCACCAAAAAGTTCATGCTTGTGTACAATAAAGTTGATAATATGAACTTGCTGGTATATTCAGGTTCTGATTTTGCAGGTTATCAAGATACTATGAAATCAACTTTTGTGTATATTTTTATGTTGTCCGGAGGTGCTATGTCTTGAAAAAGTGAGAAACAGAGTATCACTGTTACATCCACAGTTGAAGCTGATTTTATTGCTTGTTTTGAGACTGCTTCACATGTTGTCTGGATGAAGAACTTTCTTACTAAATTGCAAATTGTAGATTTTATATCTAAGCCAGTGACTATTTTTTGTGACAAGAGTGCAGTTGTGTTCTTCTCTAAGAACAACAAGAGAAGAAGAGACTCTAAGCATGTTAGCCTTAAGTTTCTTAAGGTTAGAGACATCGTAAAAGAAGGTGATACATGTATTGAGCATATTAGCACAGAATCCATGTTGGCTTATCCTTTGACTAAAGGTCTTAGGCATGTAGTGTTTAACGAACATGCTAAAAATATGGGTATTTTAGAGTTTTTTAATGTTCATTAGTCAATGGGAGTTATTTTGTAGTTGCTGACTGAGATATTGCTTATAACAAATTCTATTTTTATGGAAGCTTGTGTTAAGTATTGGTTGTGCTTATTGATTAACATGATAATTTATTTATTTATTATTTCCAATTGGATATGCATAAACTCATGATATCTTTGAGTTTTGTTGCCTGTTACCTTGAATATCCCGGGTAAGACATAAGGGAAACCTCCTAAGGTGATATAATTTTAGTGTTATTTAATTTGGAGGCTCCTGAGGTGATATGGTTATTATATCACTTGGAGGATTATTTCTTTCTAAGAGGTGTGGTTTTGTTCGCCTTGATTAGAAAGATAATATGCTTAGCACACATGTTTGATCCATGTTGATGGAAATTCTAGCATACGTGGTCGTAGATAGAATTTATACCTTAAGAAGGTATGATGCCTGCTACGATTCATTGTTAGTCTTCTCTATTGAAACTGGATGGATTGTCATATGGGTCATTCTATCCTTGGCTATGTGAATAGTGTGGCTAATGTAGAGTCTAAAATCTTTTTTCAAAATGATTTTCTTAAAACTTAAAAGTTTTAAAATTGTTTTCTTGTCCTCAATTAATGTTGGCATTCAAGTGGGAGAATGTTGGAATTTGAACTTACGTTAATTGGTTATAACCTGAAAGGATAGTGGTGTGGCCCAAATAGTGGATAAATAAATGGCCTAATATTAAATATAGTGTGTGTGGATAAGTGAGGCCCAATAACTATGAGTCTGTGATGGGTATGCACTCTTTATAAATAGAGGTCAACCCCTCTTTCCCTAGCTATTAGAAAACTCTTGCATATTCTACCTCTTGAATACGCGTTCCATCAGTCAAGTAGGGTAGCTAGTGGATCGTGGAAGTTGGTCACATGCTTAATCTCCGTTTATTGTCGCTGCTGAATCCATAGAGTTTAACGGTATGCTTCCTTAGACTCTAACTCAAGATTATGATTTCATATTTATATGATTGTGTTTTAATCTCTGCTATGGCTGCGAATTAATAATCTAACAAGGTCTGCTTTAATACTATCATCTTCTTATATCTTTGGCGAACTTCTCTGCCAATAACTTTTTCTTCTTGCTCGCGGTCATCCTCTCTTTTGATATGACAATAGCCTCGTACATTCATCAGCTTGCTACTTAGCAGTTATTACTAGTTAATAATCAATAATTAAGGATCAGTGTCCTATATATTTTACTTGTACTCGTAACTGAGAGTGAATGCTTTCAGCCACTGAGCTTGTCAATCTACTTCCTTGATGAAATGATATTATGACACATTTATTGTAGCTTTATTCTGATAAATATGAAGGGGCAAATGATAAAAAGCCTTAGACTCAGAAAAAGCGCCAATAGAAGTATTTGCAGAAAAGTAAACAGACAACTCTTATTAGGTAGAACAAAGCACAGTGCAAATGTACTTCTCTCTACAAACGTAGTGTCACATATTATGTAAATTATTGAAGAACACCAGTGCCAGCCAACAAGTGTGAAACTATTTAACATGAGAATTTGAAGGTCCTCCATTTGTGTAACTCAAAGTTCTTGTGCTTCTGGTTGATATATGCATCAGCCTGCGTATTGATGTTCTTCTCTTCATTCTTGTTGAATTCAGCAGTTCCCTTAGACTCCGCGAACTGAACCTTCTTATGGGACTCTGTGACCGGGTTCTTTTGATGATTCAAGATAGATTTTTGTTGTTGATCACAGCTTAATTTGTTTTTGAAAAGTGAGTAAACATTTGGGTAGAGAGGAATATCAGGGTGCATGGTTGGGGATTTCTCCATTCTTTTAATATGATCCAGGAATTCATCGTCAGACGTTGCTTCCCAATACTGAATGGATCTCATATTTTCTTGATTTGCTCCTATATTTTCAGCTTGAGCAAACAGATATTAAAGGCCCAAACACACTGCTTAAATATTCCAAAAGGACAGATGCCTCGATTTCTATTTGAATCCGATTCCTTCTGTCTATATCCAACAGTTGTTTCTATTGATATTTCGGCACAGAATCAAAAGAGTAAACTTTAGTATTTTGCAAAATTTAACATTCATATACATAATGATAGCGATCACATTTATCTCAAGTTATTCTCTAAGCTTTAATCCATCGAGCCAAGAGACACCAACTAATGCTATAACAAATAGTTCACCATTATCTATAGCTTAATTAATTACGTGATCAGGGGCTTTGCATGACACACATGTTATCGACATTGGAGGCACTAATGCTGCAAGTATCTAGGAACAGATGTTACATGCTCAAAGATTTCCCACTTAAAAAAACAGCAGAGGCAGTTGATATTCTTCTTTCATAGTTCTATTGAAAGATGTGTTTCACATGTTTATACTTGGGCATATAAAAGAGGAGAATAATCCGCTCATCATAGTGAAACTTGTGAAAATTGCTACTCCTATAGAAACGTATGTTGAGGGCAGGATAGATGTCGTAGCTAAATCTGTTGTTTACATTAATACGAGCGAGATTCTATCTGTCTTGTAAAATTTGTCGCGGCCCCGTGGAGAACAAGATATGGGAAGCGACACGTAGATGGTTTGAACATGTGAAGAAGAGAGATATAGATGCCCCAGAAAGGAGGTGTGAGAGATTGGCCTCGGGAGGTCTAAGGATAGGTAGAGGCAGTGGTGGAGCCACATGCACCCAAGGGGAGTCAACTGACACCCCTTCGTCAGAAAATTATATTATTTAGCTCGGTAATTTTTAAAAAGAAAATATGTATATATACTATATAATGACACCCATTGACTTCTTCGTGAGTTTATTTATGTATATTTTGACTTCCCTTAATGAAAATCTTGGCTCCGCCACCGGGTAGAGGTACGTCGTAAGAAGATTGAGAAGAAGTGATTAGGCTAGACATGGCAATGCTCCAGCTTACTGAAGACACGACCCTTGATAGGAAGGTGCGGAGGTAAAGGATTAGAGTAGAAGGTTAGGTGGCCGAGCGTGGCGGAGCCACATGCACCAAGTACAACTTATATACTTTAAGAATTTAGAAGAACAAAATCGCAAATTATCTACAATCCCCTGGACATATATTTAAGTGTAAACTATTACTCCGTATTTGTTTTTTAACTATATAATAAGTGAAACTCATAGGGCGACAAAGGGTATTATAGTAAATTACGCTTCTTTGTAGTAGGTTTTCACGTGGTAATCGTACCATGGGTGTGTTTGGTACAAAGGAAAACATTTTCCGAAAAATATTTTCTAATTTTCTCATGGTTGGTTGGCTTAAATGTTTTGGAAAATATTTTCCTCGTCAATTTATTTTTCTCCAATTGGAGAAAAATATTTTCTCTATCAAGAGAAGGAAAAACATTTTCCAAAACTCCTTCTTAAGCTTCCTACCCTATTCTTTACCCTCACCAACTCACCCCACACCCACCCATTTAACCCCACCCCATGCCCTCTCTCCAAAAAGATTTTTTTTTCCGTCACCACTCACCCTCACCCCCCACCCCACAGAAAAAAAAATTGTTTACTTTTTTTTGTAATTTTCAAAATTTCTGTTCTTTTGAACCCCCACCACACTCCCGCACAAAAAAAAAAATTACTTTTTTTGAATTTCTGTTTTTTTTTTCTGCACCCCCACCCTCACCCACCCCCGGAAAAAAATATTTTTGTAATATATATTTTCAGTTTTACTTTTTTCATCTTTTGGTTTACGGGTTCAAAATTTTACAAGTTCCAAAGTTATGAGTTAGGAGGTTTATGTGTTTTGAAGTTTACGAGTTTAGAAATTATAAAGCTTACGGGTTCAAAATTATGCGATTTCGAAAGTTTTGCGGTTCAGAAGTTTATAAAATTTATGGGTTCGGAAGATTGTTGATTGAGAGTTTATGGCTTCATGTTTATTATATCAAAATTATTTATGAATACTTTTGAGAAAATATTTTCCTTGATTTAC
Source organism: Nicotiana undulata (assembly GCA_005239495.1). NCBI lineage: Eukaryota > Viridiplantae > Streptophyta > Magnoliopsida > Solanales > Solanaceae > Nicotiana > Nicotiana undulata. The sequence continues at coordinate 22,422 of ML256608.1, read as the reverse complement.
GTACCAAACAACATAAAATGAATAAGATTACTACTTGTTTTCCAAGAAAACATTTTCTTGAAAAATATTTCCCTTCATACCAAACACACCCAAATAGACACTTATTTCTTCTTTACAAAATTCTCTTATTTGTCTCTTTCATTCTCCAGTCTTCTTCCTCCTTTTGATGGTGGTAGCTGAGAATTTTTGTTGGATTATTCAACTTTTTTATTGATCATTCTACAAACTTGGGTAACATGCAAGGTTTATGCTTAAAATTGACTTGGTTCGCAGATAACAGTGGGATAACCTTGCTCAACTTCAACACCCGAAAACCCATCACCTTGTCTTCCATGAGTAAGTTTTGTGCTTTTATCGCTGGAGTGTTCTCTTCTCTAAGTATCTCTACATTATATTTATATGTTTCAAAATTGACCCACTGTTTATCTGTCATTAATTAATTAATTACTCTTCATTTAAAATAGTTGAAGAAAATTCAATTCTGATTTGGGTTTTTGATTTGCGATAATGGATTTCTCTTGTTAATTTTCAGTTTCCTTACTACTAAGAAGCAGGATAATGGACTCAGTTTCCTTACTACTAAGAAGCAGGAAAACGGACACCTTTTTTGCGTTTTCCTCTGGTTTTTCAGCTATGCATGTATTTCAAAATAAAAGTTTGGGGTATCTTCCCTGGTTCTTATCAAATTGCTCTTTGCACTGTATGTTTACTCTGATTCTTTGATCTATTTCGTAATGTTTGCTTTGTCTTGGAACGAACTTCATGGTGAGCAGAAAAAGTTCCAAATACTTGGAGCTTTAAGTGCAAAATGCAATTATAGTGTGGGCTTTAGCAACAAAAAAAACACCAAAGGAAAGAAAAGTAAAAACGAAAATGTATTACAATAGAATATAACTATAAACATAAATACATAATTATTTGGGTAAAATAATGGAAAAATTATAACTAAACTATATGGATTCTGTTTTGCCCTTAAAAACAGAACCCATTGGTGAAGGCGTACATGCATTAACACCTTGACGCCTATGTTAAAGCGCCAATTAAACGCGGTGAAGGGCACAACCTGGACTTCAACGAGCATCTGGCTTAAGTGCGCTTTAAGCTACCCTTCGACCACAATGTGATAAAATATTGGGAGTTAAGTCGTGGTAGTGTTTATTCATACTATTAATTGTTTAAGCTCTCCCAGATCACCTTTTGTTGTTGCTAATTACTGAATTCTGCCTCTTAGTACTGGATTTTGACTAAAGATATTAAAATATCAATGGAACTCTTATACAATTAATTATTTTTCAGAAATTATGGTGAGCGTTGCCCTCTGTTCATCTGATGTTGCTTGGATGTGCAGATTTGGAAATACTTTTTGAGCATGTTTCTTGATCATTTCCCCCCTTCAGATTTTGATGATCTAACTCTTCTTACAGTGTGCAATGGAGCAGGTAACTTTCTATAGTAATATGAGCTTATGACTCTCTATTGCATTTTGAAAATTCACTGTCTATTTTATTCGTTATGCATTATAGGTAGGCTGAAAGGAGTTATCATTCTTTTAGGAAAAATAATAGTCTATTCTGCATAAATTTAAGGTTTAGGATGAACTGGTACAAGTTGCACTATGATATGTGAATTTTCCTTTTTATTGAATGTTGGATTTGCAAATTGTTGTGGTTCTTCCTATATTACAGATGTCGTCTAGATTTATTTATATTCCCGTTGTTCTTTTAGGAAGAAATACACAAGTCTGTTGTTATTCCTCTTTTTTCTTGAGAAGGCAATAATTGATGCACGAGACAGTTCAATTGCATTCTCTACATAACCAAAAAATATTCTACTTATAATTTTCTTTTGTCTTTTAATATGAGAATTACAATTATATGAGAAAACTCAGATCATCTTCCAAAATGACATGACTTGAAGTAACGGTAGAGGAAGTTTGCTGTGGCTCAAGTTGGACATTTTAATTTTTCAGTTCCTATGCTTAAGCACACTCCTTTAGACCACGTGTTAATCGCACAAGGACCCAGGCGACACTTACCTTCTTCTGTGAGCCGATTGCTATTTTTTTGTGAGTTGCACTGCATAATCCCTCATGTTAATCTTTCGACACCATCAGATTATGCTGGAGTAGTCAAAGACGAAAAGTACAAAGCTCCAAAAGTCTGTTCGAGCTTTAAGCGAAACGTTGTCATGTGGCTTTAGCAAAGAAAAGCACCAAGGGAAAAGATAAAAAAGGAAAATGTGTTGCAATAAAATATAACTATAGACGCAAATAATAATAATTTGGACAAAAGAATAAAAAAAACTATAATTAAGCTATATATATGATGTGAAGGCAAACATGCCTTAACACCTTGACGCCAACGCTAAAGCCCCAATCAAACGAGGTGATGCGCACAATCTGGACTTCAATTACCTTTGGGCTTAGGTGTGCTTTAAGCAAGCTTTTAACAACACTCATTATTACGCTGATAAAATATTGGGGGTTAAGTCGTAGTATCATTTATTTAGACAATTAACTATTTAAGCTCCCGAAGGTAACCTTATGTTTCATAAAACTGAATTCCACCTCTTAGTATTGAATTTTGCCGGGAGAGATTGAAAAAATAAAATGAAACTCTTACAAAATTATGATGAATTTTGCCCTCTGTTCGTCTGATGTTGCTTGGATATGCAGATATAGATATACTTTTTGATCCTTTTTCCTCTTCAGGTTTGGATGATCCAACTCATCTCAGACTGTGCAATGGTGCAGGTCAAACTTTCTATAATAATATGAGCATATGACTTTCTATGATGTTTATAAAATTCACTATCAATTTCATGAGAGTGAAAATAGCTATCTGCCTTTTAATATGAGAAGTGCAACTATATGCTTTTCCCTCAAGCACCAAAGAAGAAAAGGTCTTATCACAACTCAAACTAGAAGGTAAAATTTATTTGTATAGCTTTGTTTGCTTTTGGAGTAGAAAGGAACTCGTAAATTAGGCTGAATCAATTCTAGAGATGTTAGAGCCCCTAGCAGGGATATACTTTTGCTAAATGGATTTTTGCAGGCTGCACCGTACAGTTGTCACTTCGCACAACACTGTTAATGTTGCTTCATTTGTAAAAATTCTTTTACCTTACTAAAAAAAAAAGGAAAGCATTATGCATTGACTATGAAAATCAACTTACTGAACGGAAGTTGCGACACAATGGGTATATAACTCTTGGTGTCAGTTTTGGTCTCACACAGGTAATTACTCTTTTGCATCGCTACTTAGTCATGTTGGCCCTTTTATGTGGAGGCCACGTTCTCATGTTTCAATTGTAGTTTGAAAAATGAACTTTAATATGGCGTAGGTGCTCCATAACTGTTATTATATGCTGGTGTTGTAGATGTTCTATTATTATTATTATTTTATGCTCAATTCTCTAAGTCTCTAAGTCTCAAGTACCTATTTGATTGCAGGGTCATCCATCTTCTGCGCTAAAAGCATATGGGGACGAGATATGTCATCCATCATGAATTAATAGTTACATCATTCCCATTTATGCATGATATATGTGTAGTTGAGATACCCCACTATATGGACATGATATAGTGGGGGATCCAGTCATATGGCTTTCCGTATATCTATCGTAAGGGCTGCAAATTGTGAATCGTTTGGTTTACTTTGTTAAATTTCAATCCACAATAAGAAAATGAGAATGAGTGAAAGATTGTAATTTCATACTACTCATTTTGCACTTGACCAACTTGGGTATTTGTGTTATATCATTAATTCATCGACGGAAAGGAAGGATAAAATCAAATTGTAACATGTTGGTTTGTATTCGGCTAATTTTTCAACGAGTGTTATAATTTAAAATTTATTGTGCTCTAAAACCAGCTTTAAAAGTGTTCTCTACTAAAATATTTTAAAATTTGTTCTGCTCTAAAATCAGCTTCAAAAGTTCTAAACCAGTTTTGAGTGTTCTCTATTAGGATGAACCTTTATGTCGGGCTTGCGCTATCTAGTTAACTTATAAATAATCCAGAATGGCGGATATTGTTTACACTATCACGACGGTAAAATCGACACATCTTATGATTATTGCGGTTCAAGAATTGTCTATATAATTATATTATACCTAGGAACAAATAAGAAAAAGTAATAAATTTTGGCGTACTACAAACACCCTGTTCTTCGTCAACTTATGTCAAGTATAAACACTTAGGGTCGTTTGGCAGGAGGTATTAGAAAAACTAAATGCAAGCATTAGCTCGATGCATTATTAATACTTTGTTTGGTATATTTTTTCAATCTGTGTATAACTAATACTTGCATTAGTTATATATCATACTTGGCATTATCCTATGCATTAATAATGCATAGAAAACCATGGTATTAATTATACCAAGGCTATTGATGCATGCATTAACATGGTTAAAGACAAAATAATCCTTAAAGTCCCTAAAAGCTAGAGAATATGAAGGACATTTTCATAAACATATATTTTTCTTAAAAATTATGCAATGCATTATAATTTTAATACACCACATCAAACAATAAATAAGAAATATTATATGCATAATTAACCCATGCATTACTAATACACCTTATTAGTAAAGGACCATTCTAACTTTTAAAAGACAATCATATAAACATTTTCTTATCCTGCTTGCACTCTTTTAGCTCCGACATCGGGCCAAGAGTAGCAAGACCACCTGCCAAGTCTAGATGGCTCAAAATCACGAAATTCGTTAGCATAAATAATCTTGTTTGATATTTGGCGGTTCTTTAAAAATGTTAACCATATTAAAACTGTTTGCCAATGTCACTAAAAGAGCGCCTTAAATTTTAGATTTCAGATAAGAGTCACTCTCTTGCCTCCTTGCTATTACCAAGAAAACTATTCATATGCATTAAGCACTAAATATCAGGTGTTTCAACATATACAGCTAGTTCAAGTAACTTAAAAAGGGTTTGTCGAACCACTGTACTTGACAAAAAGTAACCAAAAGCATATTGTTGCATCCCACAAATTATTCATACCCCAAACTATCCATCACCCGGTAGGACAAACAGTAAATCTCCCCTAGTGCTCTCCAGCAATAAGATCCATGACAACACGCTTGATGCTTCCGTTGTTCTTCTTAAGCAGCTTCTTGTTCATTTCTTTGTCGGAGAAACCCTGCATTCACAAAATACCCATAGTCAACCTGGAATAATTCTTGCACAAGCAAGAGAAGAGTGAAAAGAGAAGTCTAAAATTAACCTACCATCTCCTCCAGCTCTTCGAGGATAGGATCCCACTCAGCAACGCCACAGAGATCATCAACAGACTGCTCCAAGTCATACTCATTCTTTCTCAAGATTTCCTTGTTCAAATCCACCTGCTTGAACCCCATTTCCTCCAGCTCACGGAGGAGGGACACTTCAATCTCGTAATTCCCTCTAACGCCCTGGGGTGGTGCCTGCGTATCTACAGCAGTGGCTGGTACCACACAAGTAACTGCTGGTGCTTCCTCAGACAAATCAATAATTGGATATGAAATTGATGAACCGGGGGCAGAAAAACTTGACTTGTCACCAAACCCAACCAATAAGCTATCATTAGTAGGAAATATGGCCTCCTGCTCCTTGTTTTGGTTTACATCAGCCACTGAATCAACCAACTCTATCGTTGTGCTAGAGCTCTTAGGCTCAGGAAGGACATTCTGAGGTTCTGGATTCACATTGATAATGTCAGATCCAGATGCGCCATCGCCGGCAGGAGGTAAATTCAAGTTTAACCCCTGAAAGGCTTCGTGGACCAACTCCTTTTTTGGAAGGTTTGATGAAGCATCGACCTGCATACACAAGGAGGGAACATTCTTTACATCAAAATTAGAAAAACATCATATTATCAAGAACACTGAGGCAAGCAAACCATTCTGACCTGGATAAGCACCCATACACGCTGGCCAAATTTCTGTCCTGAAGACGAAGCCATCCTCCAGTAGGATATGTACCTACCAGGATGCTCAGGAGCAGTAAAATCAACTGCCACATCAAGCTCCTTGTCAACAGCCAAGCCAGCTGTAGTTATCTGCAATGCGTATGACATCATGTCATGAAAACTCTCCAGATACTTAAATTCAATAACTGTCACCAAGCAGGAATTACAAGCACAAGAAACTGATTTCTCTTATAACTTCTCACCTCTAATTCAACAGAGAATCTCTCACTTAACCTATCTCCCCCAATCCAAACAAGTTGAGTTCCTTGAGGCCAGACAAGGTTACCATTATTCCTCATTCTCCAGATCTTGGTAAATCGAGTCAAGGGGGCCATGATGGTTCCATCCAGGATATTGACATCCTGTATGAAGCGGCTGTCCAGCTTTGGCCGACCTGGTTTCACCCCATAGCCTCGAGAGACTTGTGGAACAGTTGGGATACGAAACCTCGCAGCATGCTATATATGACCACCCAAAAAAAGGAGTTAATAGAAGTGAAGTAGAGAGAGAAGACACTATGAGAAGTTTGAAAAACAACTCCTTGTACCAGATCATGCAAACCCTTGAAAGACAAGGGATGCCGGTAAGTTAAAGGACGATCCATTCTGATGTAGTCAGCATCATTTCCCATTTCAGTAAAGCATATGCTGCAGAGATCATAGTTCTCCTGTCTGCATCAACACAAGATATTGGCTGTATCAGTTAATGTCAGCTTAGTTAAAAACTACAAATAAATACAATTGCAGGATCCTTACACTTTAGATATGAATCTAGGGCCAGTTATTGGATGAACACCACAACCATCACAACGAACACCTCTGTGGAAAATAGTCCCAGTCCCATCACTGTGATTATGACTCCTTTTAAGTGGGACCTCAAGAGGAGGTGGGACAGGGTCATTTGGCACCCCGGAAAATGGACACTCATTTGCAGGAACCTGAACTAGACGTGAAGCGTTCTTTGGCACCTGGGGAAATGGACACTCATTCGCAGGGACCGGAACTAGGCGTAAAGTAGGCATCTTGATAGAACTGCCACTGGAATCTGCATTACAGGAATCCCAGGTGCATTGTTTCAATTTGCCAAAACTTGCAGAGCCACCCATATCAACGGGCTTAGTTACAGAATGATTCTTGCCGGACTTCTCCCCAGAAGGCTTTTCTGGTGGAACAGGTGAGGCACTATTATATGAGAAGGCAAGAGGCTTTCCACCAGGACAAGCACCAAATTTCTTATCCTTCTCCTCCCCACTATTTACCAGCAATGTGTGAGATTTAGGACCTTTGGATGACGATGGCGCAGTTTCAGTTTGATCAGCTTCCAAAGCTTTCGATTTAGATTTTAGCCTGACCCAGGCATCTAACGCATCATCCGCATATTTAAGTTCTGATTCTAAAGCTTTAGCCGTTCTCCCTGCATCATTCAATGCTGTGTGGGGCTCATCCTTCTTTATGGATGGCACCCCACTTTTACCATTTGAATTACCTCCATCAGCAACCGTAGTATTTTCATTAGATGCTCCACTAGGGAAGCTCGTTTCTTTGACAGGCTGAGACCCTGATGGCTGATTCTGGTAGTAGGATAGCCCCATCTTAGAGATACCATCAACAAGCTCAGCAAGGATTGGAGCAGAGGATGAGGCCCTTGAAGTCAGGTCAGAATAGAGCTTCATTACAGTTTCACGCAGAGGTTCTGGCACGGACTTGAGAACATCAGAAACACTAGAATTCAAGTTTGGAAATGGAGGCTGAACCCGAGGTGATCGTAAGGGAGTAGAACTTCCACTAGATCTAGATGAAGGCCTGCTACTTCTTTCGGCAGCATTCAACCTCACAGATATTCGCAAGGGATTCAGGCCCTGCCTCATAACGTCCTGCAGATCCTCATCATCAACAAGTGTAACTACATCGCCATCCTCATCAACATATGTTAGTATGAGTTCAGCATCACGAGCAATGTTGAAAAGTTGAAAGATCTTGTCACTTAATCCATCCATGTTAAGATCAAGTTTCTCCTTGATGACACGAGCATTGAATCGCCTGAGTGTATCTTCATACTTGACCTACAAATCATAAAGATGTTAAAGTAGGCCCTCACAAAAGAGTGGTGACCCAAGAACCCAAAACAGCTCTGCCAGTGCTCAGCAATATTGTTCCACAAGTTAAAAACATATACCACGATGTTCATTATGTTTTCCTGAAGAACAAACTGCTACGATATATACAACTGTACACTCTACCAAGTAGAAGGCACAAAAAAGGCCAGAGATATAGGAAAAAGTAAACCACAACAAGGGCACTCCTTTATGAAATTGAAAGCTCAACCAACCGCTAAAATTAAAATTACCAATTTGGGAAGACAGAAATGTCCCAAAAAGCTAGCTCAAATTAACAAAACAGCCGTATGAAACCCCAAATATTTTGCATGTCTCAACGATGGAAAACTAAAGGTTGTTCTGAATGAGCAGACGGATAAGCACAAAAATTATGACGAGCACAGTATACCAATACAAAAAATACTTGCAGAAGTGGTAAATACTGAGAAATCACTGCTGTCCACGAAAAAAAAAATCTCAAATCAGTCTATTCGCAGAAGAAATAACTTAAATTTAGCCGTTAAACAAAGATGACATCAAAGCCAAAATTAATAACGTATATGTACAAAAACAAAAACAAAAAGATAGAAACAGAAAGACGATACGAAAGCCGATCAAAATAACATAAAATTGAAAGAAAAAAGAACCTCTGAAAATCGAACCTTGATCACAATAGCAGACTCCATAGCCATAGGTAGGTAGAGTGAGATATCAGTAGACAATCGGTTTGAGAGTAGCGTTCCAGGTAAGCCGCAGAAATTCTAAGTACGAAACCACAAAATATACAATAAAAACAGATGAAAATAAAACCCTAACCCTAGAAATTCAGGAGAAAAAAGACGAACAATTCAACAAAGTAGAGCGATATAACCGGTGAAAGAAAAGATGAGATAGTAATCAAGAACCAGATTTTCACGAAATAACTCCACGCGTATCCGTAAGCCGCGCTTCTCGCACTAAAACCTCAACGCTATGTGTGTTCTCGCAGGACTATCAATTTTATAGTCTTTTTTTTGGGCGAGCTCCGATATTTTTCTAGCCTCTTTCTTTTATTAAAATTTTACTTTTTAAAATACTTGTATTTCTTGTTCCCAAAGAAAATCAACAGGGCTAAGGAAACCAAAAAGTCTTCTGAGTCATTATCCGAATCGATAATAATCTGTTTGCAAGAGCACGATAAATAGAGTTGGACCCTCGTGTAGAGTCCGAAACTCAATTATGATCTTTTTGGTTAAGTATGATACAAATGTGTAGAAAAAAATTGATCATTTTATATATAGTGCTCTTCAAAAGAAATATATATATATATATATATATATATATATATATATTATGAAACAATAAAAGAAAAAGAACAATATTGCAGAGAAAGAGAGAATTCTTATTGAATTTTGAAATAATTTACAATAGAATAAACCTATTTATTTATAGGGGAAAAGTGACTTAGCCACCAACTAACAAACCCTATAATCTCTCTAGAATATAGACATTCACATTAAATAGAATTCTATTTATAACACCCCCTTGAATGTATATTCAACAAATAATGTGTCTCATTAAAACCTTAACTAAAATAAAATCAAATGGGAAAAAAATTCTAGAAAAGGAAAAAGAGTACACATATCTAACAATACGCCTTTTGGTTGCCTCGTTAAAAACCTTGCAAAGAAAACCCAGTGGGACAAAATTTTGTAAGGGAAAAAGAGTGCAACGCGCATTAACTCCCCCTGATGAGAGCATCAATTCACATCCTTGAGCCTTCACATCCCAATCTTGTGTATTAGCTCCTTGAGGGTTGATGTCACAAGAGATTTTATGAATAAATCATCCATATTAACTTCAATGAATATGTTGCACCTTGAAAATCATCGCTATCACATTATCATGCTTATAGTTATAGCAAGATACAAATGTGCACAAATTGCGCTTAGGATGTAGTATTTCATGACCAAGAATTCTATATGCTTTAAGCAATATCCTTCAGGGATTATCATATAAGTCATATAATAGACTTTAATTAGCTGCATATCGAGTTTTTATGTCATGCTAGACAAATAAGATATCAAATACTGATTGCACATATCATTGACTTTATACTTTCAAGTGTTTGAACAACATGTCCAAAACTACATGTCTTTCATATGAAATCAATTCTATTTAAATTGTGTCTCTTCCATTTGACCAATATTTTTGTGTCTGTATTCGATAGAATTAAGATCCTCATCTATACTTAGCGTTATGATTGATGTCGTCGACGAACATTTTATGTCGGTTCCAATACTTTTTTTTTCATAAAGACATAACATATAGATCTCTTCATTAATAAATTCAGGTACCTTAATCTCTCCTGAGATTTTATGAAACATTATGTCATGTGATCTTCTAGATCCCTTGCCTCCTTTATTATGATAATTTTGATAATTTGCTCATCTTCTTTATCAAGAAGTTTATTTGAAACCGACTTGTCTATACGCTTTAAGTGTACCATAGACTTTGTCCTTCTAGGACTTAATAGGAGCATTTGCAATGAGAATATAGTTACTTTCTTTGGATCAGCAAATGCGTCTGGCATGCTTTGCAATATATTGCAAATGAATTATCTTTTATGAACTTCAAGTCCATATTATCTTATTCGAGGATCTAGATGTACAAATGATAATTCTTTCCACGTAACCTTTTCTCAACTGTTTATCATGTCTCCCCCTCATGTTAGAAAACTAACTTTCTTCCTCAATTTTGGGAACCCATCTTTGTGCATTATGGTGTTAATCAAAATATACACCGCGTATCAATAATAATAAGATAGAATTCTTTGGTTCCTGGCCCTGAACCACTTGTGAGGGGAGAATGTAATATACTTTCGTGTATAACATATATCAAACTGATATAGATAACTTTGTTCTCATAAGCAATAGTTTACTATTAAGCGGAGGCACTCAATAAATCATTTTGCTAAACCAATTGTGATGTAAACCAATTTATAAAGATGAACTATCTTGAATAGAAAATCTTGAAATTATGCTCGAAATTAAATTATTGAGCAAGTTACCTCGCAAACACCAGGTTGCGGGTTAATAATAATCGCACATGTAACCATCTCATAGATGCATCTTAGGTGGTATACATGGCAGGTGAATGGGCCCATATTCACCTTTGATATTTCCAGCATTCACGGGATTCAATCCCAATTTTAGTTGTCCTATTAATTAATAAAGAACAAGAAACATTAGAGAATTCGTAACTTTCTAGTTCTTTGATATTTACCCATGTGAATTCTCATGTATTTTTGCACATCATACTTAGATTGATATGGCTAAACCAATTATGCAAACTGAATAAATTATCAATATTGATAAAGTTCATGTTTACACCATGACGTGTGCAATTATCAATAAACTCCAAGTTTATTATGATATGAGTTTTTATATCAATAAAACAACCATTTTATTGTGGTATTCTTTTATTTGTGTAGTACAAACTGAAGAATAAAGCGGGTAACTTTTCACATACATATTACCCTGATACAAGTTGTAGTAATAGAAGATATTAAATCTTTCATTTATTTATAGTCCCAGTATAACCAATCGCTTTCGCGAATACTTTAGAAACTCAATAAGTTTCTTTGAGACTTACTACAACATAATAAATTGACATGATAATCAATTGTATTCCTCCAAAATAGTAATAATTGGCTCTTCCAGAGCTCTCAATTAATTTGGTACTACCACATATTCATCAACATCCATGTGGTGAATATCACTTTCAAGGAGAAAGTTATAAATTATGGTCATTGTCAAAATTATATGCAAGATCTGTTTCTTGCATTAGTGTTATCCTTTAGTAATCACATTGCCAAAATATTTTGGCGTACAATAGGTACATGGCCAATGACCATTCATGCCATAATAATAACATTATTTTCTTATATCATCTCAAACCTCCTTTTAGAGGTGAGTGTGGTATATTCACTACCACTAGCACGTTCATATTCTTCCAAGAATGAATATGTATTCATAAATCAGATGTTGTCACATTCTCATCATGAATGGACCATAATCATCTATATGTGCTTTACAAAATCTCATGTCAAATCGATGACAAATATTACTTTCAAAGAGTGAAAGATTATTTTGAGAATTCTTATTATTCTCATTATCACAAATATGACGATTATAATTTCGTCTATTGCCACGTCCACATTCATTGATACCTTCATGGTAATAATTTATCTTCTTCCAGACTTATCATATATTGCTACTACATTCTCTTAAAGGGAATGAGAATGAAGCAGATTCAATGGAACGAGTTTCCACTTTTTTGCCCACAATCATACATGAATTTGATCATGGCAAGGCATACAAATTTTATCATTTTGATGGTTATAGTTTCTTGCAAACTCTATAGGAGTTATAATCAAAGTTTATTGTCTTTGCTTGCATTTAAAATCAAATTATAGAATTTCAAGAATTTAAAAGAGAAAAATAAAGTAAAATACTTACCTTAAATCCAGAATTTAATCATGAAGAAAGTTCATGGAGATTGACAATCATTATGCTCAATCCCAAAGCTTCTTCTCAATTGGTTAAAGTCTCGTGATGATAACGTGTTATGAAACAATAAAAGAAGAAGAACAATATTGTAGAGAAAGAGAGAGAGAGGAGGGAAATTCTTATTGAATTTTGGGGTGGTTTACAATGGGGTAAGACCCCTCTATTTATAGAGGAAAAGTGACTTAGCCACCAAGTAACAAACCCTAGAATCTCTCTAGAATATAGACATTCACCTTAAATAGAATTCTATTTATAAAATAAAATAAAATAAAAAATAAAAAATATATATATATATATAGGTGTTATATAACGCGCTATACTTGTTTGTGGGCCCACTAATAAGTCTCTTATGTTTAACTAACATAACAATAATTCAAATGGGTATAGCGCCCTTTAAAAGAGTGCTATACCTCAAAAACTTCAGCCCCCGAGCTAGACATTGCCTTATTTAAAGGCGTTAGGATTTTACAAAAATCCATTCAAAAAATATTCTAACTCCCGTTCAAACTTTTCTTCTTGTTAAATTCTCAAGCATTTTTTTCATAATTTCTGAAGAGCGAAAAATAAGGGTTTCATTATGGGGTGAGGTTGTGGTGGCGAATAACTCTGTGAGCTATAGTTTATCTCCACATTGTCATGTTAAATTGCCACTTAAAATGGAGTACGATAGATTGGTATCGTTGTTATGTAACAAAATGAGTGTGAGGAAACGTTCGGTGAATCTTAAAGTAACCGGAAGATATCTGTATTTCGTCGCTCCACAAGTGGTTTCTTGTTACGCTGATTTTAACATCGACGATGATGAAACTTTGAGGGATTGTTTTAGGACTCCGGATGAATACCAGGAATTTCTTGTAATAAAAATGTTGGAAATGTACGTCAAGGTCGAAGACGTTCCCAACAATGAGGTTGCGCATAATAGAGATAACCCTCAGTCGTCGGGTCGTTATTCTGGAGCAGTTTTTGTCGGATAGGTTCCAGATGAAAGAGTTTGCCTTGATTTAAACTTATCACCACCGGCGAATGAGCAGCAAGGAAATAATTTCTCTCCCGCTTTACATAATCCACAAGACGAGTGGTAAACTTCAATTTTCCTTTGTGTTAAAATGTATATTTTTGTTGTATTAAATTTGTATTAACGCCCATATATTCCACAGGGGGTACCAGCCAGATATGAATTTTACAAGTTATGAACCCACGCTCTGTTGGAATATGCCTAATTTTGGTGTGTTGGATCATGGCGGTTCATCCGAGAGTCATCACCAACAGGAAAATGTCTATAATGGAATGTCATCACATTACGACTTGTAAGTGAAGTGATACGGCTATATGGAAAGTATTTATTAATTTCAGTAGCTTATTATTTTGTTGTTTGTGCAGTGAAAATGAGCAAGTTGAACCACCTATCCTCACTCAATTGCCCGAATACGACATATTAAATCGGGATCTGGCAGATACACAGAGTGAGGAAGAGAACAGTGATTATGACAACACTGCCGATGAATCCGAAGATGACACCCCCTTCCCTCGTGAGAATGGTGATGAGGAGGATGATAATGAAGGACCTGATTTGACAAGGGAGTATGCTCCCCCCCCCTCGGTTAGATGAAGAGTGTACGAGTCCCAAGTGTCGTTTCACTCAAGGGAGATTCCCTACCTTGATAACTTGCCAAGTATGCCGGATGTGGAAGCTCTCACAAGGGATTTTGATGAAATTCGGACAACAATGTGGGATGATTCTAGACCAACGGTACTGGCAAAGGGCATGATTTTTCCTGATAAAGCGCGCATAAGCAGGGCGGCAAAAATGCACAATGTAAAAGAGTGTTGTGAGATGATGGTACGGGAGTCAACTCCGGTGGTATACAAGGTTGTTTGTCGCAGATGGCTTACGGGTTGTCATTGGATGTTGCGTGCGAGCGAGCGAGAAGAAAACAGGTTTGTGGGAAGTGGGTAAATACATTCCCACCCATAGATGTGAAATGGACACATTCAATGGGAATCACTTCAACTTGGATATTGACTTGATTTCTCTTGTCCTTATTTCACACCTTGAAGCGTCCATAAGGTATAAAATCAAATAGTGCATTACATTAGTCCACCAGGAATATGGCCATACCTTTACCAAAAGAAAGGCATTTCTTGGGCGCAAACGTGCGTTTGAAATTGTTTATGGTAACTGGGATAAGTCATTTGCATCTCTACCTAGGTACATGGCCGCACTACAACACTTTAACCCCGAGACGGTTGTTGAATAGAAGCTTGAGCAGAGTCCGGAAAAACCAGAATATATATTCAATTACGTGTTCTGGGCATTTAAACTAGCAATTGATGGTTTTTCGCATTGCCGGCCTGTAATATCCATAGACGACACTCATGTCTATGGAAAGTATGATATCAACTTGTTGATAGCCGTTGCAGTAGATGCTAATGAACATATATTTCCTCTAGCTTTTGTTGTTTGTGCCAATGAAAGCCAAGAGACATGGACGATATTTTTGAACCATTTGAAAGAGCACGCTGTCAAACAGTGTTCCGGTATTTGTCTAATATCTGATCGGCATGGTTGTATCTTAAGTTCTGTAGAGAACTAGCATGCATGGCAAGAACCTTATGCCTACCACCGTTACCGTGTGAGGCACTTTAAGGCCAATTTCCAGAAGGCACATCCCAACAAGGATCTGTATGATTTGATGTGGATGGCTGCAATAGACCAACAACAACATAAATTCCAGAGGCACATGAAATCTATCAGGCAGGAAGACAAGAGAGCATATCATTGGTTGATGTGACATGAGCTTCACAAGTGGACTTTAGATGCTGATGGTGGAAGACGATGAGGAATTCTGACTACAAACGTGTCAGAGTCTTTCAACGGGTTATTGAAGTCGGCAAGAGGATTGCCTGTCACTGCCATGGTGCGAATGTCGTTCAAGCAAATAGCGAAGAGGTTAGTTGAAAGGGTTGTAGCTGCAATGTCATTGATGGAAAGGGGTGTTGAATTTATGCCACTACCTATGAAGAGATTTGAGAAATACAAGCGGCGAGAACATTGGCATTCGTTTTTGCAGTATGATAACGACATAAATGTTTTTGAAGTTTGCACCGCTATCCATCAAAACCGGGGAAATAATGTACATGTCATAAATGAATCTACAAGGTTATGCTCTTGTGGAAAATGGTCCATCTACCACATGCCTTTCTCACATGCCATCAGGTGCTTTCAACATGTTGGTTTAGGACCAACCAACTACGTTGATCAACAATATAGTGTTGCTGCTCACTTAAACACCTATAGTGGGCAGTTGCAGCCAGTGAATGCGGAGCATTATTGGTCGCCGTAACCATTTAAAAATGGTGTGTAACAAGGATTATCTGCGTCGAATACAGGTGCAGAAGAGAACGCGTATACGGAACCAAATGGATGTTAGCGATACCGTTTATGCGCGCAAATGTGGTATATGCTCGCAAACAGGACACGACCGTCGAAAATGTCCTTCGGTTAGTTTGGGTGGCGGTGGTAATCAAGCTCGTAGTGGGTGTTCTTCTAATGTGCCCAACTATCAATGAGTTTATGTTGTAATAAGTAGTTGTTTTGTTGATGTTTCAAGATGTATCACATAAAATTATATTTGTTAAGTATGATTTGAATAAATTGGAACATGACCTTTTGAATTGGGATGATGATATGATAGTTCCAACATTTAACTTATTTGTGTTAGTTGCATTTTGGTAATTTTTTTTATTTCAATATTGTGCCTCTTTTAATACCAAACCAACCCATTTAACTTCCCTATGTAGCATTTACTCTTACAACTTAATAACATACCAACTCATTTAACTTCCCAATGCATCATTTACTCTTCCATTTCTGTTTTTTTAAATGATAATTAAAACAAAAATTATATTAAAGAATACCAATATGAATATTGAAATTTCATAACATAATACTTCAAGAAAAAAAAACACAACAACCATAACTAAAGCAACATACATGAAATAAAAGATAATAAAAGAATAAATCAACACAAACACATCCTAGTAGAAAGTAAAAAATGGATTAGTACCAACATGATATTTGTCTCCCTTCACTTCAACATTGGAAATAGCACCCAGTGGTGAACATCAACCAACGTAAATTTAACGACGAAATCTCGCATGATAAAATTCTCCAACATAAAAAGTCTCCAGCCTACCTTGAACTTTCTTTGATCACCAACGCTCATATTTACATACCACTATTTGCCACAATGGTGAAGAAACGCGTGTTCTAATGTTGGAGGAATATGCTTGTATATTTTTCTTGGAAAATACTTTTAAAAAAATCATTACTATTACGTTTCGGAAAATATGAAACTGAATAAAGAAATAA
Organism: Nicotiana undulata; assembly: GCA_005239495.1. Taxonomy (NCBI): domain Eukaryota; kingdom Viridiplantae; phylum Streptophyta; class Magnoliopsida; order Solanales; family Solanaceae; genus Nicotiana; species Nicotiana undulata. The sequence goes on along the minus strand of ML256608.1, from coordinate 5,441 downwards.
AGTTTAATGGACATAACAATTTACCAGATCGTCGTCGTAGATGCATGAATTAGCCATAACCACTTCAAATGTTGGAGGATGCTCTTCTTCATTATCACTGCTAGTAGAAGAGTAAGATAGGGCATCACCGCTAGTAGAAGAGTAAGATAGGGCTCGTTTGGTAGAGGAAGAGGTATCCATAGTTTAGGGTTTGAGTATGTGAGTGTGTTTTATGTCTTTAGGGTTTGAGAATGTGAGTGTGTTTTATATTTTGAGTATGTGACTATATATATAGGGACACGCAAAGTATAGCACGGTTAAATACTACATTATGTGTATATATATAACGCGGTTAAATACTATGTTATGTGTGTTGTCTTGTCGAACTGAAAAAGCTGCCCGCCTGAGAAAAAGCTATTTTGTGTCCGATGGAATCTTTAACACGCAAAGCATAGCACGGTTAAATACTACGTTATGTGTGTTTCCTTGCCTAAAAATAACGGGCGCATTCTAGTTATTTTCTGCGCTTAACAATAACCAATTGCAAAACTTCCATAAAAACAAGGGTTTTTTATACGCTTTAACAAATGTCTGAACGCCTTTATGTACCAAGGTGCGAGTGCAGCAAATAATGCATGATGAATGACTGTTTGGATGATGGTGAAGTTGGACGCCGCTACTGCATGTGTGTGAACAAGTTTTATAGGGTTTCCGACGAACCTTTTTGCAATTTTGAGGTATGGATTGATGAACCCTGTAATCGAGAATGCTACAAACCATCTTTGCAGTATCTTCATAATTTGTGTTTAAAACAGTGGGAATATGAAAGAGAATATAAACGAGAAGTTGCGGAGTTGAAGGAGAAACTGAAAGAGGCAGAATTGGAAAAAAAATAAGCAGGAAGATAAATTTAAGTGGTTGCAACAGAAAATAATGGGCGGCAGTGACTAAAGAATGACATGTATGTGTTGAGTGTACTACTACTTATCTTTATGTTTCCTGTGTCATGTATTTTCATTAGTTGTACTGAATTTAAATTATGTTAAGTTGCTATCAATGTGTCCCACATGTTGTGTGCTTCAACGCAGCTGCTGGCCTGAGGCGCATACCATCCCGTTCGGCTACGCTATCAGGATCATCCTCATCACGTCGCCTCTTTATAGCAGGATGATCATCAGTGGTGCTGGCAGGACCGGTAAAAGGGGCCATCGATCCAGTAGAAACCTACAAAAGAATAGTCAGCTCAGTATAAAAAAATATATTAAGTCACAACAAATTAAATTGTCTTCCCATGGTCTCGTCGGGCTCCTGAATGTAATCACCCATCGCAGACATGTCAGCGGCACACCCATGTCGTATACTGTAAATTAAACAATATTAATTGTATGTTTGATCGCAGACTCGATATTTGAGGCACAGTAGCACCAAGCTATCCTGAATTCTTATGTGTGTCAATTTTAATATTTTCCATAATTTTGTTGTTTGTTTTGTAATTAACTTTTAATTATTTAATTGGACACAGTATATATCTATGGGTTCCAGGCTCGATATTTGAGGCCCAGTAGCACCAAGCTATCCTGAATTCTTATGTGTGTCAATTTTAATATTTTCATAATTTTGTGTGTTTTTTTTGTAAATTAAATAATTAATTTTTATCATTTTTAATTGGATAGAGTATATATCTATGGGTTCCAGACTCGATATTTGAGACCCAGTAGCACCAAGCTATCCTGAATTCTTGTGTGTGTCAATTTTAATATTTTCATAATTTTGTGTGTTTGTTTTATAAATTAAATAATTATTTAATTGGGCAGAGTATATACCTATGGGTTCCAGACTCGATATTTGAGGCCCAATATCATCAAGCTATCTTGAATTCTTATGTGTCTCAATTTCAATATTTTCGTAATTTTGTGTGCTTGTTTTGTAACTTAAATAATTAATTTTAATTATTTAATTGGACAGAGTATATACCTATGGGTTCCAGGCTCGATATTTGAGGTCCAGTAGCACCAGGCTATCCTGAATTCTTATGTGTGTCAATTTTAATATTTTTATAATTTTGTGTGTTTGTTTTATAAATTAAATAATTAATTTTAATTATTTAATTGGACAGAGTATATACCTATGGGTTCCAGGCTCGATATTTGAGGTCCAGTAGCACCAGGCTATCCTGAATTCTTATGTGTGTCAATTTTAATATTTTTATAATTTTGTGTGTTTGTTTTATAAATTAAATAATTAATTTTTGTAAATTGGACAGAGTTTGTGTTTGACCTATAAATATAAGAGATACTTAAACTACATGGATTCTACACTAAAAGGCTCTACATTTTACTATACTAAAGGGCTCTATATTTTACTACGCTAAAAAGGCACTAGTATTTAAGCAAATAAATAATCTAAGCTTGTCACGACCCCAAATCCTAACAGGTCGTGATGATGCCTATCGTGAAACTAGGCTAGCCAACCATCACATTACTACACATTTGTTCTATTATAATAATTCGAAAATCAATAATAATCAGCAGAATAAGCAATTAACATTTTTCTTTAAGTCTTTAAGCAATTATAATATAATCTGATGTTTGAACAAAAACCCCAAGACTGGAGTCAACCGATCACGAGCATCTAAGAAATAAACTAACTCTACTAATGTCATAATAATGTCTATGAATCAAATACTAAGAACTATATGAAGAAGGGAAGTGGAGAAGCTGCGGACGCTCGACAGCTACCTCGAAACCCCAAACGCTGATGACAACAAACTCGGACGATTATTGCTCCGAACCAATACCTGGATCTGCGCACAGGGGTGCAGAGAGTAATGATGAGTACGCCAAATCAGTAGTAATGAAAATAAATCACAGTCTGAAGTATATGAAACACACAGCACAAAACACCAATCCACCCAACAGTAAAACATCAAATCTCAATACAATATACATAAGTTCGAAAACCAATTTCCAGAAAATCCTTTGAAACAAGTATATCTTTCCAATATTTCTCAGTAAAACTCTCAGTAATATCAGTTTGAAAAATGAAGTGAATCATAGTAAAAAACTCAGTAAAATATCATCATAAAACTGCCACTCGGGCCATAATCATCACTCATAACAATTTCCCTCAGCACCTCACCATCAGCCCCGCGGGCAACCTCACTGTCACTCATGCCTTCCAATCACTCATCTCTCGGCACTCGCACTCAGTAGGTACCTGCGCTCACTGGGGGTGTGTACAGACTCCGGAGGGGCTCCTACAGCCCAAGCGCTATAAACAAGCCACAACATAGCATAAATCACTCTCAGGCACTCGGCCTCTCTCATATCATAACATCCTCACAACATTGGCCCTCGGCCTCACTCAGTCAGACACTCTCAGCATGCCGCTCGGGCCATGAATAAAACGGGGTTCTTGACCCAAAATAGTATTTCATTTCAAGAAATAGTAATATTATCAAATAAGAGTGTCAACAATTTCACAAGAAAGACTGAGTGTAAAATCATAGTTTCAGAGTAGTGAGAATATCAGTAAAATAGCCCCCCGAGGGGTTAAAACATATTGGCACTAGGCCCCAAACATGGCTTACAACCCAAATATATCAAAACATAATAATATTATAACTCATATGCTTTAAAAGCAGTTTCGCAACTTAATAGTTGCCTAAAAAGGAACATTTTTTCAAATTTCCAATTTGTGCACACCCCACACTCGTCATTCAGTGTGTGCGTTACTCCAAATCCGTGAAAGGATGTAAAGTTCGGGGTTCATACCCTGAGGACAGGATTTAAAGACATTACTTACCTCAACTAGCCCGAAAAGCTACTCTGCAGCACGCTTGCCCCTCGAATCAACTTCCGAGTGCTCCAAATCTATAAAGATCAGATTTTTCACATCAATTCATTCTAAGGGAATGAATTCCAATAGAAAAATACCAATTTTAGCACAAAACCCGAAATTAGCCAAAATCCGACCCCCGGGATCACATCTCAGAACTCGACAAATTTTATACCAAAATATTTTTCATCATCTCACGAGTCCGTACATATAAAGAACTCGAAAATCAGAGTTCGTTTGACCCCTCAAATCATCCCTAAAAGGTCTCATATTTACAAGCCCTAATTCCATCTTTTTCTACTGATTTTCATGAATTAAACACTGATAATAAGGTCTTTAATCACCTATAATCGAGTTTTAGGCTCCAAATTCCTTACCTCAATGAAGAACGATGATTTCCTCTCTTAAAAATCGCCTCAAAAGCTTCTTCCCGTTCAAAAATGATGGAAAAGTGGGTTATGGTCGCAGAGGGTTTCAATTTAATTGCCCAGGTTTTTATAAAAGTGCTCAGTGCGTTCCCACAACACTGACTCTCTCCCTCACGCGATCCCAGACGCTCCTACGCGCTCGCAAAGTGTAACCAGCCAGCCCCTCCCCACGCGCCCAAAACCCCTATGCGATCGCACCCCGCCATAAGCGACCGCATTGGTTCCCTCCTTCCTCTCTCTGCGATCGCGGCCTTGCACCTGCAGTCGCATAGAGTAATTTTCTGGGACTCACCAACTAACCTGTGCGATCGCATACAATACCCTGCGATCGCATAGAAGAATTTCACACCTGCAACACACCAGCAAAACAACTATTGCTCTAAGTCCAAAAGTGCCCGTTAACCACCCGAAATCAATCCCGAGCCTCTCGGGACCCCAACCAAATTTACCAACATATCATAAATGATCATTCAAACTTAGTTACACTCTCGGAACACCAAAAATAACATCAAAACACCAAAATCACGTTGGATTCAAGCCTAAGAACTTTGAAATTTCTAAATTCCATCAACGATGCCGAAATTACCCAAAATAACTCCGATTGACCTGAAATTTTGCAGACATATCCAAAATGACATTACGAAACTGTTTCAACTGTCGGAATTTCATTCTGACCCTGATAGCCTATTTTTCACTGCCGACCGAAAATCACCAAAAACTAACTTTCGCCAATTCAAGCATAATTCTACACCGGTCATCACAAAAATATTCCGAACACACTCCTAAATCCCAAATCACCAAACGAAGCTATCCAAGCCAAAAAATCCACATTTCGAGGTTGTTTACCAATAAGTCAACTCTCAGTTGACTTTTCCAACTATAAGGCTATTTTTAAAGACTAAGTGGCTAAATTCTCACTACAACCATTCCGGTTTCGAGCCTACCAACTCTAACACATCATAAATAATATAACCAACCTATGGCAAGGAAATAACAGTAAATAAAATGTAGATTCTACGTAAAGACCGACCGGGTCGTTACAAAACTAGATAAAAATAACAAATACATTTTAATCACAAAACATTCATGAAAATACATATAAAATAGTAAAATAAATTTATTAACATTTTTGTAAACAAAAAATAATGATTTCTCAATTTTTACATATTTTTTTAGAACACTAATATCTTAGTCCGG